>JAPYYW010002837.1:0-24138 GCA_030522545.1 Cremastinae sp. A BG-2022a
ACTCTCTCATAAGAGCACGTGTTAAATAGTGCAATCTTCAAATCTTGATATCTTGACTTCTAAGAAGTAGAACTTCTTGAAATTTGGTACAGCTTTTTAAAAAACTTCAAAAAAACTTCAATTAGTTTTTTAAAAAAATCCTAAATAAATTTTTTTTCGAATTTTTATATATACGTATGAAGTACGGATCACCTTGGATGACCTCGAATTAAAAATATGTTGTCCTTGATTCAATTAGTTTTTCTAATGAATTTAAGCTGTAAAACCACATGGTATTGATAAAAATTATGTTAAAAATGTTTAATATAACTCTCATAGATGTACTACCTTAAACAGGCAAATTCAAGATAAAATATGGTCATGAGTATAGAAATACAAAGAGTAGAATTATCGGACTGCAAAGGAAATAAAGGAGACGCGATAGTGCATAAATTATCGAACAATACTGATGGATTTTTGAAATTTAAGCGAGTGGACACCAGAGTAAACAATTGTTACTGAAACTCACTCTGATCCTTGATGGCTGTAATGACGAGTCTGAAACCATTTGCCTCCATTCCCCATCCATCAGTCACGTATTTCAGCGTCACAAAATTCGTGCGTGTATAAATGGCACCAACGTCGACGTTTGTATTTTTGCACGATATGTCAGCCTGAAAAAAAAAATAAAGAATACTCGTACAAACATCACATATACAATTATACAAGCAAAAAATACATATTCATAACATAAAATGAACCAGATGTTCATAGTTTGAAGGAAATTGGTAACGTTGAGTCAAGTTCTCGTAGATACTGCGAATTGCTGTTTTGCAGAGGAAAAAGGTGAGGTGGAGAGGGAAGGCAGAAAGGAGAGGAGTGATGGCGAACGTAATTTGCTTCGAGAAGTGTGCAAATAACACTTGTTGCACTCTGAGAGAGAGAGAGACAGCGAATGAATCTGAAGTCCATTTATATATCTATAGTCCAATAGAGAAGACGAGTGTAAGAGAGACCAATGTGACTTTAGTTCAATCTAGACTATCTTTCTTCTCTCTCTTCTGATCTTTGTATCTACACTATCCAACCCTGCAATCGTTATGCCAACAACCTTCGAATATATGCGCAATGTACTCCAAAACTTTGGCTGATTGAAAGTGCATTCGTTGTATCAATCGAGACATCTCTGCACTGTGAGACTTAACCGACCAGGACTGGCTCCACCTTGATGATTTTCAATAATTGCTAATGTCAATCACTGCTTTGCTTTTTATTCTCTTCACTGGACATTGAATTCAGAAGACTTTACAATTATTAAGTATATGATTAACATACTTTATCTGACGTTTGATTAATTAGACGTTTGAAAGTGGGAATAATGAGATTCTTAATGATGAAAATCTTAATGATTCTCATTATCCCCACTTTCAAACGTCTTTCAAATCTCGAATTAGAAGAGTCTTAAAAAAAAGAATTTCTTGATTTTTCCGTAAGATCAAATGAAATACTAATGCGAAAGATGAAATACTTCAGACGAAAAAGATTGCAATATTCGGAACAGCGAGGTTGTTGTTAAATTGAAACGGATCTCAAGGCAACAGGAAGACGAGAGAGAACGCGAAGCACTACCGATATAATGTTTTGCAATTAGTACAAGTGGAGAACCGCGAGATGCGGTGAGAAAGCGAGAAGAGACGAAGAAAGGAAGGATGAGAGAGGGAGAAAGCACTGTGGATGAAGCAACGGCCTAGAATAATCCATATTTAATTAGACCGAGGTTGGAGGTCACGTCCTGGATGCCAAAAGCTGACCGATCCTACGGGAGAGCTCGCAGCTTTGAGTAGTATACAAGCCAACTATAGCCAAGTATAGACGTGGAATAAAAGGTGGCTTTACCATTCTGCATGTCCAGAACATGAAACTTCTGAGCTCGAGCAAGCCAATTTATCTCCATCCCTTTCTTTCACATCCAACCACCACACCAAATACCATTCTGCCTGCCATTCAACCTACCAAGTATCCTTGAATCATCTCTCACTCATTCTCCATTCTAGAATCCTAGGCAATTAATCCACAAGAGAAAGAAGTGCTTGATCTACTTTCGAAAAAAAACTCTCGACCCCAAATTAAAACACCTCCTTCAACCTTTAATCGTATAATTTGGCTTTCACCGGACCAGTTTTTTGAACAAAGTGGCCACTTAGCACGTCTATTTAAATTAGTTAACGTGCATTGTACGCGTTTAATTTAGAAACAGGCTGTGGTTGACCAGCACGTGCTTACAGCTCTCCAACTCGTCCACTTGAATATCCTGGCTCTCCAACTGGAGATGAAATAGCCAGGCAACAGCAATTGAACGAGAGTACCGTGCGTGCTAGTAGCAACGCCCCGTATGTAATCAGACAGACAAGTCCAAACATCGAGCTTTCCTTAATAAAATGTTCTCTTTAATCCTAAACAAAAGCTTCGATCCCCTTTCACCTGATTTTGATTAAAATCAGGTTAAGACGCATGTGTTGTAATCAATTTTAATTTTATTTAAATTAATATTTTTGAACGTAAAAATCTTGAAAATAATTCTTATCTAAAAAATGAAAAGGATTCTCCAGAAAAAAAAGTTCCAGAAACCTGTCTCATGCATGAAAGTTAAAAGGGAGTGATAGACAAGAAAAGGTAAAAAAAGTACGATGTGCTGGCGAGATCGCAGGAGATTAGATCCGTCTTGGGGAACGCATACAAGACCGCAGATCTGCATACGAGAAAAATGACACGTTCATTTAAAAAGACGAAAGAGAGAGAGAGAGAAAGAACAAGTCTGAAATGGATGAAAACCACACGCTAATATACATTTTTGCATATAGAAAAACGTAGTACGCGCGTTCTTTCTCGAAAATAGAATATCTCAGAGATAAAAAAAGCTATCTGTAACGGGTGATCCCTTTTATGCTCTTCATTCTCTCGCTTTCACACTCACTCTTGCTCTCTCTCTCTCTCTCTCTCTCTCTGTCTCGCTTCTTCCCTTCTACAAGCTTTTAACTTTTTCCCTCGCATGGACGTTTCACGACGAACCACTCTTTTCTTTCTCAACGTTATTCTTTAAGGCCAGATCAGCAAAGCCAGCCGTCAGACTCTTTGAATGAAAGAGTACATTTTTTTTTTCATTTATGGAGAATAATTTTTTACGTGTCTCAATTTTATATCTTTTTATTTCAAATAGTATTCCAAATTATAGCTGTGTATTTGAGACGAATCCAATTTCAATCAATGAAAATGAAAATTTTATTTCATGCAGACGAGCTATCGATTCGCTAATTGCCGAAATTTAATTATTTCAAAAATTCATTAAATTCGATTGAAACATATTAATGAAATATGATTGAAATCGACCAGTTCATTATTTATTTAAAATTATATAAAATTGAGTTTTTTTTTAGGTTCTACACCGTTATCGAGAAATTAAATAGTCGACATTTCGTATTTCACGAAACTGAAGCCATCCAAAGCAGAAGATAGAATTTAGCTTGAAGTGACGTAAACTAATTCATTCATTGAGTTCTCGAAAGGGGGTGTAAATTGAAGAGAATGAGAGAGGACGAGGAAAGCGTGCAAAATAAAAGTTACGAAGATCATTTTGTTATCGTTACGGTACGAAATGTATATCCGGGCTGGGAAGCCCTTCCAGTTAGACTTCTCTACGAGGGGGCAGAGGGAGAGTATAGAAAATGGAAAGTAGAAAAGGTGAACGTGCTCTCTCGAGTGGCAAGGTAGGTATAGCAGGTAGAAAGGTGACTGGCTCGGGTAAGCGGAGCAAGAGTCTTCTCGTGGTACAAAGAATAGCGCAGGAATCGAAACCGGGACGGAACATGAGATCGCCTTTTCATCAAATACAAAGGATATTTCACGAAAAATTTTTATTCGCGATTTACAAAACTATCATATTTGATCGATCTAAAAATACTGAACGACATTCTCTTTCATCGCGTCACGAATACAATTTTAATCAGTTAATTATATATCAGTTAAATTAGCACACTCTGGATAAAAACATATAGAGGGAGAAAAAAATGGCAATTTTGATAGGAAAACCCCATACGAATTGCTTTTCTTTCTCTTGTTCTATCCGCAAGTCTCATCTTCGTTTCCTTTCGCCCAGGCGGGCTTTTGTAAGCTCGCACGCTTACTGAAAAGCTCCTCGGAAGAAGCTCTCACGTTTATCATAATTGCATCTCGCGGTTTCAAGCCCCGCGTATTCCTTCTCAGCACGACCCCCGTCTCTTGCTTCTTCATTTTTTTCCCCCCCATTCGTTTTTTTTATTCCCAGCGCTTTGTTCGACTTGAAGAAAAAAAAACCAACGAGGGGCTTGAATTTAGATGAAATACCTGTGAATTTGGAAGCCTGACTCGCAGAGGTGTGTATAAGGGACGAGCCGCAATTGGGCAATGTTCGCACGAACTTTTAGTCACGGGGGAGAAAAAATGAAGTGGAAAGAAGAAGGAAAAAAAGAGGAACAAAGGAGAGTCTTTTCCGGAGAAGCGTCGCGAATACGGTGCAAATTAGTCCCTCGTCTGCTTTATTTATACGGGCCAATGAATTATGGATCCCGAGCAATTTGCATAGACGGGAACACGGGAGCACTGTTTATTTATTTCCGCATCGCCGCGATACCTCGACCACAGAATTATTGCACTTGGAGGAAAAATAAGAACCACAAATTTATCAAATTCCCTCTGAAATAATGATTTTAGTGTATCATATATATAATTCTACGACATAGAATATCCATGACGTTCCACAAATGATTCGAAAAATGGCTCGTGCATCAATGATGAGAACTTTCTTCCCCTCAGCCTTTTAATCTGCCACTTTGCGTTTGAAATATTTCACGAATACATGTATATTAACACACACACACACACAAATGACAAATCGAATCGAAACGATAAATTGAATATTTCTGGTCGAGTACGCATCGGTGATTTCATTTTCGAAATGTCTGTTGCAAGCATTGTACGTGAATATATATTCGAAGAAGAGTAAAATTGACGGAGAAGAAGAACGAGACAAAAATGTCATATAATACGTATATGCATATATGCATGTATGTCTGGGGAAGCAGGGAATATAGTAAACTGAATAGACCTTTTATAGACATTGGATTTATCGTTGCAGCGTTTTGGTTTCAGGATCATCGGAGCGTTCCTTGTGGTTTCAAAGACGAAACCAAATATACACTTATTTTATTTCCTCTCCCTTATGACCCAAATCCTTCGGCAGGTCTCGTAGAATATTCAAGAAGATACTAGTTCGGTAACTCCGCGTTAACGGGGCTTTCTCAGTTGCAACGATATCCCTCGAACTTCATCCCCCTTCGTAATATCTGCCCCAACTTTCTACTTCACGTTTCCCATCTCGTCCACCTGTATATACGTATATATATTCCGATTTATACGTCAAATTGAGAGGAACGAGTCTTTATCGAAAGATTTCATTATTTACTCGAGCAAATAACAGAAGTAAAGCAATTTTTATTTAATTGTTGCCCTGTTTCTACAATTTTCTTTAAAGTAGTACAATCGCACAACCGTGTTGAGACAGATTTTCTGAAAAATTTGCATATGTCTCCTTTAATGTCATATAAAATCATGTGTCAAATTTTACAAGGCTTCACCATCTAGAAATCGAGATATTTATCTTTGAAAATCAAATTTTTTTGTGACTTCTCATAAGACCCCGTGTTAAAAGTTATTATTTTGCACAATGAATATCTCGGCATCTGTACGATAAATCTTTCTTAAATTTTAAACGTATTTTAATATGCCATCAAGGAACATTAATATTAATTTTTGTCGGATTAACTTGAAAATAATTTCACTTGATGATTTTTGCCTTTACTTTACACGTAAGACGAATACGCGATACTATACGATAGGATAATACCTCCTTAAAAAATTTCAGATCAACCTAATCTTTTGACAACCCAAATTTCCTCGTAATCGCAATAAATAAAAAAATAATTCGTGCTACAATTCGCGAAATTATTCAAATTCTTTCATTTCTTTTCTTCGTACTTTCTTCGTAGAAAACGAATGTCAGTGCAGTGACAGTTTTGACATTTGAGAATTTCTCTCCGAAAGCGTATTCCGAGTAACCAATAAAAAAAAGGTATCACGTGCACGAGTAAACTCATGCTGGTTGGTACAAAAGTATACGCATTCGCTTTGGATTTACGCTCACACTCGTATGATTGTGACGCTCGGCTTTGGCTCGGCTTCCAACTGTCACACTCGTGCTCGAGTCAATCCGCCACAAGCCGAGGCGAATGAGAAACTTCATTCGTTCGTTTTCCGCACAATACACCCATTGTTGTTTACTTTCTGCGTCTGGGCGTTGTTCAAGACGTGAAAAACTACCCCACGGCCACATAATTGTCTCTTTGAGAATGTCCATAATGTCAATAAAAAGAAAAATGCATTTTTCTGTTATCAAATAATTCATTAGCAATAAAACAATTATTTTTATTGTTTGTAAGACATTGAGGATGTCTTCCAGGTCAAGTTGAATACTTTTTACAAATATTATTTAAACATGCTTTTTACTGCAATTTATGAATACTAAAATTAAGGGTTAAATTTTTATAGGAATTATAAAGTGGTGACCTAAAAAGTATATTTAGTAACGTTCAAACTATTATTAAAGTTGTTTTGATTAATGTTAGGAAACCTGCCAATGCTTGGCGTATTATTACTATATAGATCTTTGGGTAACGTTTTATCGTCATTTATCGTTAATAATTCATACAAAAGGCCCGAAACCTCAAGTTTTTCTTTATCCTATAGATTTAAGAGGATTTAATGAACATAATTTATTATGTTATAACTATAACTATAAACTATAAATAACTATAACTATAAATAGAAACTATTTATAGTTTCTATAATGAGTCACTAATGTGCAAAACAATAGCTTTTTCAAAATAAAGGTACGGAATTGTGTTCTGTGAAAAATTCGAAAAATGCTCGACTACTAACTTACATTTTTTTAGAAATACCGTAAATCCCGTTCTTTTTTAATTCATCATAAACGAAATACGAATCTATATTTACACGCGCTTAGATAGGGAAAATAAAAAATTGAAAAATACATATCTCAAAAGGTGATGCCGTAGATGTACCACGTGACACAAAACGCGATTTGCTCAAACATGCAAACTATTGATATTTCGTCAAAATACAAAAATCAGCCCATTTTTTCCATTAACCTGCGTGGGCTAAAAAAATATTATTCTCATTGACAAACGATTAACGAAGTTAGAACCAATCGCGTTTTCCAACTGCCTGGGATCTGCGGCATCGTCTTAATAAAGAAAAGTTGTTAGTTTTAATGTCAAGAATATCTAAACAAAATTTTAAGAAAATCCTAAATCAACCTATTTTGCGATAGTAATACCTTAATCGCTGATAAGACATAAAAATTAAAAGAATTTTATGCTCATTTAAAAGATGCACGTAGAGACACTTGAAAAATAAATCATGGATATATATCAAAGGATTCTGTAAGGTGAGAAAAATTATTTATATACAGTGAGCAATTTATATACAGTGTGCGAGGTGGGGGTGATGATGAGGAAAAGAACAACGGGAGGAGGTGAAAAATCGCGGACGGATGAAAAAAAAAAAAAAATAAAACGAAGGGTTCAAAAAAATTCGGCGAGAGGATTGGAGCAAAGTTCTCGTTGGGAGTATAACAGCGCTGATGGCACGCTGTTTGAGAAGAAGCAATAAAAAGTACGCTCAACGGCCCATTACGCAGCCCATAAAAAAGATTAAAGTTAAACCGCCATTATGCAAAGTTGCATTATACTCTGGCTCGGTGCCTGTGGCCAAAAGCTAAGTGTAATATGAATTTGCTGTACATATATTTATTAATTTGCATATATACATATTTGTACGCGCATACATTTGAAGAAAATATATACGTATACGTACACGTACACAGTTGCAAAGTTTACTGCTTGTTATCAATTTGTTTTGATTAATTGCATGAAATTTCAATCGGGCAGCTTTAAAATTTATAATTTAATTTTATATATCACATGGAATGAACGAATTATCATGGAATGAAGGAATAATATTGAAAGGGTGACTCTTGAAAAACAAGGAGGATGGCTAATTGTAAATCCAGTAATTGCAATATAGAACATATAAGCTTGGGATTGAAATTATGCATGTATATTCTCCGAGTCCCTTATCCCCTTTCCACGAGCTTCCTCGTTTTCTTTTGCATACCGGAGAAACACGCGTGTACACGTTCATTCTCATTTGTCCGTATTCACGAAATTCGTGTATATTAAAAGCATACAGGTTGGCCGAAAGGAAATTACATGCTCGAGTCACCACTGTAATTGCAATTACGTTTCTCGATTGCGCATGCAATTTTGTGGTTGTTCCGTTCCAATGGTACAATACCAAACTCAAATCCATAATACCGATATCTTCCAAGTGCAATAATATTGTCAGGATTTTCCTTCATGATCTCTAATCGATTATAAACGCATCGTCAGAAAGACATTAAAATCGAGAATTGATGCAAAGCCTTCTTTATGAAGTAAGATTGTCAAACTTCGAATGTAATCGAGTTTCCAACATCCTGATTGGATTTCTAATACTTTTGTTCTGCTTAAATTATGGTGAAATTCGTGTATCTAGAATGACAGCTTTTAATGAATCTGTCGACTTGACAGTTCATGTTGTGAGAGGAAAAAAAAAGTTGATAAATTTAGTACGACACGTGCAAGAACATTTCGCCAATTACAATATTATTAAAAACTCTTGGTGACGAAAATCTGATAAGAGACAAGTTTTTTTTTCATTTCATCGCTGCAAGTATTTTTACCAACATATTGACTTTCTTATCTGTGGCATAATTTTGATGAAAAAAAAATGTTCACTCTTTCGAAATATTTTTTAATTCAATCTTAATTATATATTAACGATCATTGACTACGTAATGAAAATAAAAATAAATCTCAGAAAATTATTCAATCTTAATTACATATTAACGATCAATGACTACGTAACGAAAATAAAAATAAATCTCAGAAAATGAGAAGAAAAAAACTTGTATTCAGAGTCTTCCAAGTTTATCGATAAAGTTAAAGGAAGTTAACACGGATAAATATAGAAGATGGCACGTAGAGATGGTGCCTGGTAATTTATTAATCTGTGGATAACTTTTAATTGCGCAAAAATAGAAAATAAAGAGCATTAAGGTTGGAAGAGGTAAAATAAACGTTTTTTAAAACTAAATATTGTGCAATGAATGAGAGGGTGGGGGTCCAGGACGACCACCCTGCGAGTATGGTTTTACTGCGCCTCTTGGTTGAAGTACGGAGGATAAATTAAGAGGAGAAAATACATTCTCGATGCTAGTTGGAAAAAGCTAAGGAGGAGGATGAGGATATAAAAATGAAGAAGAGCCACAGCGGAGAATGAGAACCTCGAAGAAACGAATCTTGATTAATGATGCAACTTTCCAGAGCCCGTCTCGGGGTCTCATGCTCGGAATTTATAATGGTTGGACGTATTAAAATTCAACCTCACGAGCGCGCCAAGAAACCCTCCCCCTCCTCCTCCTCTCATCGCTCCCTGTTTCATGTCCCTCACACTTTTTCTTATTTTCTCCCTTCTATTATTTTTTCCCCTTGCACACTCTCCCATCTTCTCCTCATTCCAGCGTCTTTCCCCCTTCTTCTTTTTCCTTCTCATCGTTATTTCCTACACGGAGAAATACAATTTCTCGGGACGGACCAGCAGGACTTTACCGGAATTTCCGCATTTTCGCGTTCCACTCTTGAAAACACCGAAGACAAAAATTAGCTCTCTCCCTTTTTCCACTTCTTTTCATTTTTTTTTGCTCCTCATCCGGCGAAACGTTTGGGACTAATTACGTTCGTGAAACCACGATTTGCTCATGCTAACCCGAGAAAAAGGAAAATTTTAACCAGCTCTCGAAACAATTAACCCTTCGCTCACGTACGTCTCACCTTGCAACCCTCCATTATTTTTTATCTCTTTTATTCCGACAAAAAGTATTCGCTCCAAAGAATGTTTGTCGAAATTTTTTGCAATTTTTCTGACAATTCCAGGTCAAAGACATTCTTGTGAAATAAAAATAATTGTATGAAAGAAAATAAGATTGTCAGATAAGTAATGCAAACTCCGAAGAAGAAAAACGAGACAGCTTGGAAAAAGTCTTGATAAAATCAATAACGAAAGTATCCTCGTCGATTGATCCGCATGAATTTTGAAACATATAGGGAAAAATTTCATTCAAATTCAGTGTCTGAACGTCGAATGATTGTCATGTACAAACGCACCAATTATTTTTTTCATCGACTTACCTTGAAACTGTCGACAGCATGAGCTCCATCGTAAATATAAAGATGATCGTTGCAGTCCAACTGGAGTCTGTCGAATCTGAGCATGAAGCGTTGGAGAATGCTGTGCGTCTGAAACGTTATCACGCAATCGAGATTTCTTTCGTTCTGTGACGTAATGACGGCGCCATCGATCTTTCTGTAAAGATCCTTCATGAAGTGTGGCTTGCATATGATGCTCATCTTGTCTGAAAACAAAACCAAATCCGCCATTTATTATAACACAATAATATAAATTAGAAAATTAATAAAATCGTTTAAAATATTTCAAACTTATTGATCGAAGTCGAGACAATTGATATTTTTCTTTTAAGGTGATGCCGTAGATGTGTCACGTGACACGAAACGCGATTCGCCCAAACATATATGCAAATTATTGATATTTTATAAAAATCCAAAGATCAGCCTATTTTTGCTACTAACCTGCGTGAGCTCAACAAATATTATTCTAATTGACAAAGAATTAAAGAAGTTTGAACCAATCGCGTTTTACAAGTGTCTGGAATCTGTGGCATCGTCTTAAAAATGTAATACTTCGATTATAAATAAATTCGAAAATTTTTTAAAAGTATGATTTTCGAAATAAGAAAAAAAAGGGGTAAAAAATAAACGCCCTCTGGCATAAGAGAGGTTTTTTACGGAAGTCGGGATGACATATGAGAAAGAGAGAGAGAGAGAAAAAGAAAGAGTATATAAGAGGGACAGAAGAAGAGACGAAACACAGCGTTGAATCGTGTCAAGGGTTTTGTGAGAGAACGATAGTTTTCCGGATGTTCTTTCATCGACGGTGGAAAAGCTTCGTCGGATGTCAGAAAGCATAGAAAAGGGAAGAGAGCCTATGTAGGTCGAACCTTTTCCCGAGGTCGTAGACCTACGCGGACGTTGTAGAGCCTGAACCTAACTCCTATCAAATCGACGAAACGTAAGACGTTCATGCAGAAAAAGGAAACTCAAAGACCAAGTGTCGTAAGTGGATCGAGTCAGGATTTCGTCCAACCGTTTAAGCGTTCGACGCTTTTACCATTCTTCTTCCACTTCCAACAAGTATTCGAATAAAATAAAAATTATAACAAGAGAACTCACGTAATAAGCCAGAAAAGAACATTGCTGAACTCGAAATAATTGAATCATCTTTAAAAATGTTCACATTTATAAAAAAAAGAATGAATGATATTGCTGTATTTTTTGTGAATAATCCTCAAAATTTGCAAACTGTTACCATAGTGAGATATTATGCAATGATTTTAATTTATTTCGAAACGATGTTCACTTAAAAATTAAAATAATCCTCAAAATTTTCGATCTGTCACTATAGTGAAATATTATACAATGATTTTAATTTATTTCGAGGCGATGTTCACTTCAAAATTAAAATAATCCTCAAAATTTTCGACCTGTCACCATAGTGAGATATTGTGCAATTATTATAAATTATGTTCACTTAAAAAATTAAATAATCCTCAGAATTGTCACTATAGTGAGATATTATACAATGAGTTTACTTTATTTCGAAACGATATTCACTTAAAAATTAAAATTATTTTCCAAATTTCCAAAC
Organism: Cremastinae sp. A BG-2022a; assembly: GCA_030522545.1. Classification (NCBI taxonomy): domain Eukaryota; kingdom Metazoa; phylum Arthropoda; class Insecta; order Hymenoptera; family Ichneumonidae; species Cremastinae sp. A BG-2022a. The sequence continues at coordinate 11,974 of JAPYYW010002837.1, forward strand.
TGTCACTATGAGATACATATTATGCAAAACATTTTCTTTATTTCGAAACGATATTCACTTAAAAAACTAAATAATCTTCCAAATTTCCAAACTGTCACTATACTGAGATATTATGCAATAATTTTCCTTTATTTCGAAACGATATTCACTTAAAAAACTAAAAACTCAATTTTATTCACTGCATATTTATTTATTCTGTCGCACGATTAATCATTACTGAAACTGACATTCATTCGAAGCTGCCTCCTAATTATCACTAAAAGCAGTTCGACACCGAACTACCCCATGACATGTTACCCCGACACCGCCTGCCGGTTGACTAATTTTAAATTGAGCCGAAAATCGAAATAATTAAAATCGAGGATAAGGATGGGGATATAGTCAGAATGGTGATTGGTCGAGGTACTTTCGAAAAAAAAAAATTTCTTCTAATTGTTATGCTCGACGAATTTCCCCCCCTTTTTTTTTAATCGTTACCGTCGCCGAACTTTTCAGGGACATATCAGGTAGTAAGTAAACAACTTTCTAATAGATTATTTTGGAATGTACGAAAAATTGTTCAGTCAAATTTTAAAATGATTTGCTGAACGGTTCCAAAGTTCTAAAAGACAAATTTTGTTTAATTTCGACGTGAACATCCTCTAAATTATTAAAATATTTCTCAAAGTTGAAAATATACTAAACTAAGTGAACTAAAAATTAAATCATGTAAAATGCTTTTCCACAGACTCTGTTTCAAAAACTAGATTAATTTTTCGTCGTATCGTATAGTACAACAATTGGTGCAAAATTTAAGAAAACTCATCGGGATATCATCGTGCTGAAAAATCACAATTCTTAAAGCATCTTGTGAATTTTTCGAAAATATCGTAGACACAATTTTCACAGTAAAATTACCATTAAATCTGCTTGCAAATTTTTTTTACAAGCAAATATTCGTGATGAGATAAAAAGTAAAAACGTTTTCAGTGATCGCAGAATATATACACGATCGTCCGCTAGACGCTTTTTTATAAAAACTACATTTCCAATTGAATATACAAAAAAAAAAACAAAGAAATAAAAAAAGAAAATTGGCTAATCGAGTAAAAACATCGAAATTATGGAAAGAGGAACGGGAAATGGGAAAAAGTTTGAGGAAAGAGGAATAACAAGGCACGGAAGGAATGGTCGCGTCGCGAAATGAATTTTGTTTGGTGCCCGTGTGCCCGTACGTTGATACATAAACATATATAGATTGATGGAAAGACGGGCAAGTAAGCAAGCAAGCGCGGCCACAATGTCGGGGGAGGGAGGGAGGGTGGCGGCGTTTGGGGAGAATTCCCGGAATGACGAGGGAAACGAGAGAGAAAGAGGGAAAAAGAGGGAGCGCTTCGTCGCTTTTTCTCTCTCTCTCTCTCTCTTTCGCGCTTCGCTTCCTTTCGTGTATATATATATATATATATATATATATATATATATATATATATATATATATACGCATCGGGCGGAGGTACACCCTTTTCCAATAGACACACACACACACACACGCGCGTACTTGCGCGCGCAAAGGCCGTCTCGTTCGCTCCCTACGCTCGCGAGTCAGCCTCGCTCGCTCACTCGCCGATGTAAGCCCACAGCGATCAATATTACTCTCTTCGAACGTGTGCACTCGCTCCTGCTCTAAAAGCGAAGCGCTAACGAGAGACAGAGACCGAATGGAGGGCGAAAAACTTGAATCGAACTACGAAAAAAGTAAGGCCAGAAAAAAAAACCCGACAAATTTCATCCAAAGTGTTGAAAATGATCATTTGTTTTTTCAGTTCTTCAACTCTTCACCCTCGATCCTCGAGGAAAATTTCAATAAAACGAAATTATCTCTATGTACGAATAATACTCTTGTTTTATACGATAAAAAACTGTTTTTCTAAATCGTTATATTACGTTTTATTTTTTTTTTTTGCAATTATTTGTTTCAAATATTTGTTTTATTATAAAATATTGTATCGCAAATGCTCTCTTGGCGGACGAAAGAGTGTTTACGTGCGTTACTTTTCGTACACGAAGACTGATAAAATATTCATGAAGATACGGAATAAAGAAGCACACTCACAATTTTCATTTTTAGCCAGGACCGTTGCGACGATGGTCAAAACGATAAACAGAAGTGGAAAAATCCAACGTAAAACCGGAGGACCTTCCGAATACCACCACATTATAACTATTATTAATATTATAGTGTCGTAACGGTTGTTTTCGTAATTCGAGCGTCAGTCTCATCGTCGAAAACGACGAGTCCGTGCATGGCGCGTTTTGCTCATTTTTCGCCGAGCCAACATATTTTTTCGATGCAAAAATCGACGCTTCTGTTGATACGCTTTGGCGATAAACGGGAGAACGAGCGTGGTTGGGAATAAAAGCGAGGAATACGCCGGGGACGAGGGACACGGTTTGTATTCGAAGACAATAACGGGAATAATGTCCGCACGGCGGAACGACCGGCGCGCGACTGAGACCGTGCAACGATATTCATCGTTTCCCCCGCGATCCAATTCACGACTGTACACTCGCTACTATGGGGGATGTGTAGTACGATATTGCAGGAGGCGATATTGTACGCTGGATATCGTGCAAAGTTCGAACGAACAGAAGGGCGTAAGGCGCGAGAAACGCGGCTGATATTGGCGCGGGCTACGCTCTTACGGCCATTACGAATCGATGCTCGCGCCGCGGACGACGCCGATATACGCGCGCGTGCAACCGTCGCGAGAGGACACTCGCGCACATGCGCGTTGCAATCGCAGGGCGAGCCTTACGAGCCTGCCCCGCTCGCTACTCGCGGCGCGCGCGGCCGTCCGAGCGTGCTTCTCGCGTTTTTCTTTCTCTTTCTCTCTCTCTCTCCCGCTCCGCAAAACTTTTACCTCATTCGTCTTTTTCACCACACTGTCATCGTCAGGAAGAGCTAAATAAAAAATAGCTCTACTTTTCACGCGTGATTTCCTCCTGGCCCGACTACTCGCGGACCCATCACTACGCGAAAGCTTAATTTATTGGAATTTTCCTTATTCTCCATCAATCGCATTTTTTTTTAACCTTTTTTGTCAACGATTCGTTGTCTCTTCGGTATTAGAAAAAAGAGTAGCTGAGTAGAAGGAAAATATGGAAGCTATTGAGATAATGCTCGCGCGAAAACGTCCGTCTATAAAAGTTCTTGAACATTTTCAGAGAAATTCTCATATCGTACGAAAACGTGAGTAAAATTTGAAGAGCCTTGTTGAAAGTTAAGATGTTTTGTTTTTAAGGTAGTTCTATCGGTACAGTCGAATAAAAAGTTTTTATCTCCATTTATCTCTATACGGTTTTTGAGCTTTTATTAAGAGAAATTGTTACAAATTGTTTCAAGAACATGCATATTCAAAATTCAAGGTCATCCAAGGTGATCTGTACTTGTTACACATGTATGAAAATTTGAAAAATCATAATCTTAGGATTTTGTAAAAAAAAATTGAGGAAGCTTTTTTGAAGTACAATAAAGAGCTATGCTAAATTTTAAGAAGTTCCACTACCAAGAAGTCAAGATATCAAGAGTTGAAGATCGCAATATTTAACACGTGCTCTTATGACAATAAATATCTTGAGTTCTACGTAGTGAAACCTCTTAAAATTTAATATACAATTGCACATTGTATCAAAGAGGGTTTTTGCATATTTTTAACAAAATCCTAAGAAAACGACTTTTTGATTACCTTAAAACACTACTACCTTAAACACTTGTCATAATTTTGCCAATTTCTCATAAAAATTCATGTAAAAAGTTGCAATTTATAGATAATAGGTATTTATAGATATATTTGTGGATAATAGATTACATATAATTATACTAGCCATATAAGTACAATAATCACTCGTTTAATTAATGTAACATACACTTGTAAGTCAGAATTGAAAAAAAAATCCGGTACTTGTAAGTTCTAGAAATAGCTTGTTGCACAAAATCAGACATTAAGCCTTGACAGTTCTCTGTTCAAATATCCAAGCGGATCGGACGCAGACTCGTCAACAACAAATACCAATTCATTGTTCGCATTGCGCCTTTTGACAATTTCTTTGATGCAGGAAAGAAATTCATAGACTGTTGAAACCAAGTCTGAGATAAGGAATATAATAGCCGGTCATTTTACAAAATTCATCTGTAAAAAATTATTTTTCTAAGAAAAAAATATGAATAATGTTATTTTATTTTTTGTGTGACACAATACATGTTTACCATCGAGTTCTGCCTGAGGTATTCCACCAGGATGAGAATTTATGCAATATTTCAACATTTCTTTGATTTCTTCCATTCCTTAATATTCCTTAATATTACTCAGCTCCTGTACAACAAACGTGTCTTCTTAACCTCGTTCATAAATTCCCTCAACAATTTCACTTACAAAATTGTAAATTCTAAATGAAAAAATCAATTTTTTCTCGTAAAATTGTTTTTTAATAACAGGAAGTAACTTTCCCAAAGAATTTTTTACTTTTGCTGCTGGAAGCTGTTCCTTTTTCGAGGTTAGAATTCTGGATTCACGTTACCTGCGATCCAATTCACAATCGAAAGTGTCAAAATTTTCCTGCGATATTTAGCTTCAACTGTTCTCTTTTCTGCTATTTATACAAAAATAACTCCATTTTGTTTATCTCTACTTCTTCATAGTCGCCGATGAATCCAACTTGAGGCTTGTTAAAAATTCGTTTACAATAACTCTGTTTATCAACAATCCCCGACGCAGCAGCAAAGCGTCCCCTGTCGGATTTAGCGAGAATCAGTCGAAATTCGTGAAAAGATGGTGACGCGCGCGTAAAAAGTGCCGAAAACAATAATCGAGTAAAAAAATAAAGTAACGATAAAAGTGAAAGGACAAAAGTGAGAAAAGTTGAACGAGTTATAAACGGTGAAGTGTAACCGAGGATTAAAAAATGGAAATTACAAGGCTTACGGAATCTCTGCTACAACAAACATCACCTCTCATCTTCAGGTAAGAATTTTTATGTACAACGAAACGTATATAATCCTCGATACCGGCACGAGTCTCAATTAAATCCATCATGAAATTTTTATTAAAATACGAGCCGGGATGATATTGAAAAACTTGGCGCGAGGAACCCGAGCGAATAGTTCTTTTCATATTTTCTCGACGGGAGAAGGGGGGGAGGGGGGAGATGGCGGAGAGAGAGCTCTCGTCGGTGTGCCCGTGTATTTTTGAATTGAAAGTTTACACCGGGACGGGAGACGGAGAAAATATACGCGAGAGGTCGCGCGAGTAGCTGTACGGAAAGGTTTGCAGATGTCATTTATCTGCCGGGGCGTTGCGCCACTTGAAACGCCAGGGTAGTTTGTATCACCGAACCGTGAAGTTGGATGTTCTTTCGGCTAGCGTAACAGAAAGTTTACGCGATTTCGAAGCATGTAACCGCAGTCCTATCTCCGAGCCCTCACACATTATACAACCGACACGCACACCCGTGTACTCTATATAAGTGTGCGAATAAATGTACATACTTATTTGTATATTCTGTACGTGTATATATGTCAGAGGGGATATTCTATACGAGAGTTTTCGCGTGACTTTGTAATTGCGAATTTCACAAGTTTTTTCATTTCTTCTCGTTTTTTTTTTCTCGCTCCGAAATCTCTCACTTATCGTCTCGCAATTTGGCGGGTCGCGAATACAAACCCGCGACAATCATACGTTCGTCCATACATGTGAAATTTTTTATTCCTTTTGTATTTAGATCATTCTATTCTTCTTGAGGTATACTTACACTGAGAACAGATTTAGTTGAAAAATATTTAGTTGAAAATATTTTGTCAAAACAACACTTGTTTATATGAAATAATTAAATTTCAGTTAAATCAACCAAGAATTTAGTTGAATTTGCAAAATAATATCGTTGAACGTATTGAAACAAATATTTTGTTGAATCAACCAAATTTCGTTTTCAAGCTTGAGTCAATTGAATTTCGAGAATAAGATACTCAAAGTTCAAGGTCATCCAAGGTGATCTGTACTTTTTACGTATGGATGAAAATTTGAAAAATCGTAATCTTAAGATTTTTTTTTTAATTTGAGGAAACTTCTTCGAAGTACAAAAATAAATAATATAAAATAGAGAATATATACAAAAATAGTGATTTTTGACAATAAATGTTTCGAATTGTACGTATAGTGAAAGCTTTTTTAATTTAATGTATCAAAGAAGGTTTTTGCAATTTTTCAACAAAATCCTGAGGAAACGATTTTTTTATAGAACTGTACCTTAAGGATGTATGGTACAGACATTTTCAGCAAAAAGTGAATTCTTGACGTAAAATTTGTAAAATTTATTAATGAATTTTAACAATTATTTAATCATTTTTTATTGTATAAAAAATTAAATAACGATAATTTTAGTAAAACGTTTTGAAATTACTATCTATTCAAAATAAACACTTCTAGGAATATATTTAAAAAATTCACGAGAATCTCGTATTTTTTAATTTGTATTTAGTGAAAATTTACTAATTCTCCATAAGAAGCAATATGTTAAATCTCAGCAACTTTGGAGTTTGATTACTCTTAAATCATTCAGTAAATCGATTTCAAATTTGGCACGAAGTTTATTCATATGTTTAAAAATCAAATACCAAAAGTTTGTCAAGTTTTCATGTTTTTAAAAATATCGCTCATACATCATCAATGTTTGTAAAAAAGTTTCAACACTGGTACAAGTATATCCCACAAAAGTTCAATAATTATTCAGTCAAAAAATTAGAATATATAATATTTTTTACATTGAACCGATAATATTTACATTTTGGTTAATGGACACATTCTAGTATTTTGACGATTTTCAATCCAACCTCGCTTGATCTTCGTAAATTCCTCCGCAAACGTGCTGTTTCTATAACGATTGAAAGATAAAAGCAAATTTAAAAACTGTCTTTTTCTTAAACGAAATATATTAAGAGTTCATATATGTGAGTTTTTACTCACATGACACATGAATGCAATATGTTCACTTAGGCAATAATATTCAGGCCCGCTTTCGCACATTTGCTTTATTGTTTCCTAAAATTTGTTCAATTGAAACGAGAATAATTGTATAATTTGAATAATTTTTTGTTTTAGATTTAATTTGATAAAAATTTATTGTTTCCTGAAATATTTTCAATTAAATTGAAAGTAATTGAAAAAATTCGAATAATTTTTTGTTTTAGATTTTATTTCATAAAAAGAATAGTTTACTTACGATTTTTTTAATGTTTAAAGTATTAACAGCAACGACAAAAAGCAGAACGAAAAAAAGCCAGAAAGGCTTGATGAGGGCAACTGTGAATTGAATTTTCAAAGTTTCAATTAAAGAAAGAAAAGTTTTGTTTCATTTTAGTTTGAGTTATTTGATATGCAATAAATAGTTATAGACTGTTTCATTTCTTACCCATATTGATGGAAGATGTTTCGTCGTCAAAATTCAACGTTAAAATGAAAGTCTGTCGAGCCAACAGTTACAGTTTTATAGTTCTCACACAAATTCCAGCAATTTACATGATGACTAAACACAGATGCTTATCTGTAGCTGATAAGAATTAACGAGGCCATGTTCAATATACATTTTTTCATGTTTTACCTTCTTTCATTTCTTTCTATATCTTTCTGATGTTAACTTTTTTTTCCAATTCAAAGTAATATCTTGACTGTAACTCTGCTACAAATATTTAAATAACAACAAATAAATCGAAAAAGTATTATGTAAACTCTATATCTTCACCAATTTTTCATTGGTAATATTTTCCATTATATTTTTTTATTGGGTCTCAAATTTTATGTTTCATTTTTTTAATGCTGAAACAGAACTGTCTTAAAATATTTAAAGTAAAAATGATTGTCTCCCCGAAAGAAATACATGCGAAAGAATGAAAAAATATTCGAGTTTGCAGGAGCAGAGTGCACAGAGAAATAATTTATTCATGGAGGTAATAATGCGGTGAGAAACAAAAAAAAATGAAAACACAAAAAAAGGTATCCGAAACTTTTCATTCTCGTGTACAGTGTAACTAACGGTCCGTGAAATTCGTCTGTGCATGAAACTCTTTCGGGGATCATCCTGGGAGGAAAGGAGAAAAAAGGAGAAGGATGAAAAGGCGAGAGAGGAAGCACGAGAGAAATTAAAGGTCAGAAATTTAGGAGGATTCAGTCTCCGGCGTGTCAGTTCTTCTCATTCAGGATCGTAACTTTGTATAATTCCTGGTGGAACGCGCATACGTGCGACTATGCGCGTTTGCGTGTTATATAATTTCGGTAAACTCTTTCGTAAAGCTCTGCATGCTGGAAAGAGATGTAACGAGAGAAAGAGAGAGAGAGAGAGAGAGAGAGAGAGAGGAAAAAAATGGGCGAGAAAGACGAGCTGAGAACAAAATTTTCCAAGGGCTAAGAGTTTAGGACTGTAATGGAGCAGCCAAGCGAGTAATTAACAAAGGAGTTCACTTCAAAGAGTGTGTATACGCCCCCGACGGTTCGCTCGACGCGAAACTGTATCTGCCGTAACGAGAGAGACGGAAACTTTTAAAAAAAGACAACCAGATGTGTATATGTATGTTGCGCAAAAAAAGAAAGAGAAAGACAAAATAGAAAACTTTTCTTATTTTCGCATTCACATGTCCCGAGAGTTTATTCTTTTTTTTTCTTACAACTCTCTTTCTTCCTGCACACGTAAAAAACTGTTATTTTCCAAACATTTTTTCTCAATTAGCCTCCGCTCGAATTTTTGCATTTTTCACATTTTTCACTGAACAACATCTACATCGATTAAAAAAAAAAAATTATTCGTAAATTCAGCTTCGAAATTTTTTAAGATCGAAAATTTGATCTTGAAAAAGAATTAGTAATTTTTTTGGGCTAACACGTATATAATATTTTTGTAAGAAAATCTCATTATAGTGAAAAAGCCCGTGGATAAGGGAGTACGAGAATTAAAAGGGATTCGTGATAATAAGGGAGGAATTAAAATCGGGTGGCTCCAAATTTTGGAGTTAGAGATGAGGAGCTCGTAGCTATTAAGCTTTATTATACAGTAGCTCCGGAGAGCGAAAGAATTTTCACTTTTTCAGAGCGGAGAAAGAAAGGTGGAGAAATAAGAGAGGTGCGCCAACTGAAAATTGTCTTCCGGTGTTTCGAGTTCTCGAGACCGTTTTCAGGGTTTTCGAGGTTGGCTTTCTCGGGAGAGCCTTCGTCTCGAGCTCTCCCGCCCTTTCCTTATTCTCTTTAGCCACTCGTCGATCATTTTTTTCACCACTATTGAAGCATAAAAGAACCGTCAAGTTTTTTCGTCGCAACAAAGAGAGCTTCGAAATTTCTTAATTCTTTTTACGCCTTCTGATTAAAATGTCAAAGAAATATAGCATAAGAGAGAAAAAGAGAAGAGGAGAACGGAAAAACGATTAAAACCTTTGGAAAGGAAAGTAAATTACATTGCCGAAGCGTTCAGCTTGAATAAATGTGGAAAATGATGGAAAAGTGCGAAAAAGAGACAAAGTGTGGTCGATTAACGAAAGGTGTGGCGCTGGAGAAAACAAAAAGTTGAAAAATATAATATAAAAATTAAAATTTACATGGGCATACATATACTTATACTTTTAAATATTTTTAATTAAAAGTAAAATGCATTGTCAATTAATGAGAGGATTTATCTTCTATTTTTTTTTAAATGTCCACGATTATAAGTATTCTTGTACGGTTTAATTACGAATTTACCTTGTTCCTGAACAGCTCTTGATTTTTTTTTTCATGCATTAGAGGAAGCGCTAACTACGCTTCATTTGCCTCGAAGAAACATTTTTGGCATGAATCCGTAATCGATTAGAGAAAAATCTTGTTCGTTTTTTTCTCTTTCTCACATGCATATATCTCCCTCTTTCTCATCATCCGTACGGATTGTTGGAAAGTTTTGTGCTTGAAGACATAACTGAGTGAAAACTTGGCTGAAAGAAAGCCAAAACGAGATGTAGACTAATTTTAAGCTTTCGCGATATGCTCGAGAGATAAGGAGGCTAGAAACGAGGAAAGGGAAAGAAAAAGAGAAACGGCGGGGACGAAAAAAAGTAACGGAAAGTTTTCGCGTTGAATTTTGTTTTTACACGCGAGCCTGAAATAAGTTAGTTTCTACTTTTTCACATATTTTTCCCCTTTTTCTCTCGCGAAACGAGCGCGAACTTGCGAGTCTGAGCAATTAAAGAAGCGAGTAAAGATTTCATAAGATTCCCGAACGAGACGCATCAAAGGTGTTATATACGAAACCTACATTTTATTCTCCCGAATGACACACGCCGTGTATCGTTCGATCGATAAAAAATTGCTTTGAAAACAGCGCAAAAAAAGAAAAAAATAAACAGAAAATACTTTCAAAGAGAATTATTAGGATTCTCCTTGATATTTGCAAATGTGAAAAAGTTATGAGAGGAAGAGGGGACGCCGCGGTGAAAGCGAGATCAGGTTTGGAAAAAATAAGAAGTGATTGCCATCATGGGGGGAGCCCCGAGGGAGTTTTCATCGGGGACTCGGGAAGGAGGGCCGGCGTGCACGGCAAAGAAAAAAAAAGGAGCGGAGGAAAAGAAATAAGCGAAGGGCGATGAGGGACGAGAGGCAGGAAGGAAGGAAAATGAAGATTTGGGGGTGGCTCTCACGGGGGTGAAGCGCGCATCGTTGAAGTTGTTACAAGTTGGCCAAGCAGTTAATTTGCCAGGGTGCTGATTGCGCCCAAGACTTCCGGCGGAAGTTCTCGCTATCAGTCCAGGCTTGTTTTCATCCGTTTCTTCCATTTTCAGCGCGTTGGGTACAAACATTTCTTGAAAACGAGCCGGTTTATCCTAACCGGGCGCCCGCCTTCCCGGCATCCGGAAAAAAAGAGACGCAGAAACAGGAAACGTCCTCGTTTCGCCGAGCGAATATTATTCGCTCGCTGCCCAAGTCTCATCTTGCGTCTCAACTTTCACATTCCTTTCCTTGTACACGTTTTTCTCTCCCTTCGTCGCTCTTCCGCTCTCAGGACTCTCGCTTCTGCCGTTTCCGCAAGGAAAACTTGTCTCCTTTCCCATACACGACCTTATTCCCCTTTTCTCTATAATAATCCTTGACAGCGCTTAAAACATTTAATCAAGACTCGCTTCTCGCCCCAAATAATTTTCTTCTCGGCCCAGCAATAAACTCGTTAATCGCTCTACGTTACGACCGGTTAGCGAAAAATGATAAATAATCGAGTTAATTACAATTAGCAACTACCGGTAATATGAAACGTAAATTGGAGGATCGAGCTGCTGCCCTGGATGAGCTTTCATAAAAGCGAAAATCCCTCTGCGCGGTGCTATGTTTCGTTAGATATACAAAGCATCTCTCTCTCTCTCTCTCTCTCTCTCTTTCGGTAAAGGAACGACAACGATACACCGGTAATGCGAAATCCAAATCTACTGAAAATGCACGGTTTTGGCGCCGCTCACAGAAGCAAACGCGTCTTTGACTCTGTGCGAGCCTCCGAGCGATCGGCGAGAACAAACTCAAGCAAAACAATGTTCTCCCGTTCCCTCAAAGGAATATTCCAAATTGCGCTTAATCCCGTTACGTTATCCTCATAATAGCGGATGTTATTAAAGGGAGGATAAACGTATGAAAATTGCCCCTATGATATTTCAAGACTATTCAGGTATAACTATGAATAAAATATCATATAAAAATGAACATTTTTATATCCCTGCCATAATCAGTTCTCGATTTAAATTAATCATTTTGATAAATAAATAAAATTTATTTTTAAAGCTCTTGATAGAAAAATTATATGATCATGAAGCAATAACATCCATTGAGAGATTTTTTTAAATGGAAAATCACATTTGAATCTGAGAAAATAATTAAGCTTGAGTTCGAAGGGAGTCAAAGTCAAAGGGATATTTTGAAGATATATATATAATTTTTTTTGGAAAGTGATAGACATCAGACGGAATCTATATTAAAAAAGACATGAGGCCTCTAATCGATTAACTGGTATAGAGTGCATTATGCGGAGCGCATTGATTTTTGGCTAATCTGTACTCATTTAGAAAGAAATTTAACGTGCACTGCTTTGGAAATAATGACCTTGAAGTTATAATCATCAATTTCGTTTTGCAAAAAT
>JAPYYW010002838.1:0-19877 GCA_030522545.1 Cremastinae sp. A BG-2022a
TCCAACAATTCATATTGAAAAATTCAAAAAACTGATCGAAAAGTCAATTTTTTCGATTTTTCAATATGAATTCTTGAATTTCGCCCCGAATAAGTAGCAATTTCGTTATCTACAGGAAATTTCCGACCGAATAGGCTCTTAAAATCGAGAAAAAAAAATTCAAAAATTTTTGCCAATTTAAGGTATTTAAGGTGTTTATCCGTAAATAACGAAAATGATAATTTTTCGGAGCGAAATCCAAGGATTCATATTGAATGAGCTAAAAAATTGATTTTGTATTAGTTTTATCAATTTTTCAATATGAATTCTTGGATTGCGCCCCGTATAAGTAATATTTTTGTTATCTGCAAGAAATTTTGCCATTAAATATTCTGTTATGAAGTATACGGTTAAAATAATTGTAAAACATCAATTCAAACATGTTGAAACGGAAAAAGCGGCCGCGTTGCTGCTCGTGTATTTAAAAAAAAGCGGGACGAGAAATTTCGACGGTTAAACGCGAATTCAAATTTTCTGGGGTCCAAAAAGACCCCACGTGCCCGTCCGAGGGATGGTACTGCGTTTATCGAAGGACACGTACGATAAAATACAATTTAAAATTCTTTGCGACTCGCTTTCAAGCAATCGCACAATATTCTTTCCTTATTATTATTATTTTTTTAATTCTGATGGATATGAAGGAAATAACGGAAAGGAAACGGAAGTTTCAGCTAATTTATATCTCTGGGAACGTTCTTGATATTTTTTTTCTCAATGTACGAGAATCTTTGCGTCACAGAGCAAACACGATTTCGAGGCTCGATCGTCGCAAAACGGGAGACAAGAAATTGCGCGGATTGATAAATGGAGGGACACGATAAGAGTGATCCACGTTTTATTATAAATGAAATAGTGAGTTGCGTATATAAACGTGTCTCGTTATACACGGCAGACATTTGACTTTACAAGCTCCGGCAACGTGTACAATCGGCGATTAATGCTCTTATCAACGAGTCACTTCGAATCTCTCGAGGCCTCTCGCTTATTCCTTATCGCCTATCCCGTCTTTATTTTTCTCTTCTATCAGCGTAACGCTCCTCTCCCTTTTCTCGGATAACAATCGCGACGACACTTGGGCACGGTTTCACTTGACATTTTCAACATTTTCGATCGTCCAACCTCGGATAATTTCTCAACGAGAAAAACGGGAGGAATAACTGATTATAAAAGTACACGCCGAACTTTCCGAGCGAGATAATAACACAACGCGTTAGCGTAAAAAAAAAGCCGAGCGCGAACAAAATCATTAAAATTTTTATTCATAAGGTCCGCACAGTCGCTCGCTCTCGCCACGGTACGTTACTTTGACTCACGTTTTTGTTTTCGTTATGCAAGCGAAAACGTGTACCGAGGAATAATTTTCTCGTTTACAAGCATTCCAATATTGCCATTCGAGAAAAAAACTTTTGTTATATTGATATTAAAAAGTAAGTGCGCGAATAACATTTTCTGCGAGATCGTGAAATGTTGAAATTTAACGAGCTACGTATCTTTTTCGCTCGGATAATTGAGGAGAGTTGAGAAAATTTGTTTGCTCGCTTTCGGTTCGCTATTATCATACTATCGAGGAAATATTTTTGGTAAGAGGGGAACGTTCCAATTTTAGACACAACGATTTTTATTATGAGCGGAAACGCAGTTGAGCTGTGTTGAACATGTGTGTGGGCGTCGCACACTCCCTCCCCCCCTCTCTCTCTCTCTCGCTTGTCGAGTGCCAGGGTGAGATAGACATCCGGCTTGAATCATTCGTGGTAATCAGCCGAAGAGCAACGTCGATCAGAGCCAGTATTTTCGCGAGAGAGAATCGAGCTGCTTGCTGATGTGTACAATTCCAACGAGCTCCGTTTCTCTCTCAATTACCCTCGAAGCATCGAACGAAACAATATGCTGTAAAACGTAACCCCGGAACAGAATGCGTGAAAACGCTTTTTTTTCGATTATTAAGAAAATTGTATTTACGAGGTAGTTGCGTATCTGGTAGCGATTCGCAGGACCTTTGCGTTCACTTTTTTATTCATATTTTTAAGGATTCACGAGCAATAAAGTATGCGGAAATTTAAAAATAAGTATAAGAATTGCATAAATTTTTAGTACGTTATTTCTAATTGAAAGAAAATTCGTATATCAAATTAAAAATCATTTTATCAAATGGTTCAATGGTTATATCCATTAAACTCCAAAAGTTTTTGAGATTTGACATTGGTTTATTCATTTGCTCTGAATTTGAATTGAAAAATATCAGATTTTTGTGCATTTGTTAAATATAATTGTGGTACTGCGAAATTTATTTTTATTTTTTATTGTTTGAAACAATAAACAAAATGTTTAAATCCTTGATAAAATAGAATGCTTGATAAGTTGTCCATTGGCAGTTGCAAACCAAGACACGAAAAATTAGTAACTTTTTGGCAAAGGGCAGGGTAAACGAACTAAATGTAAAATCATCACTTGACTATTTTTAAGAAATTCTTTTCATCAATATTTGCACGGAATTTGTTTAGCATGACATGAACATCTAATTTCAATCGCAAATATCTTCGTTGAAAAGTCGTCAAGGGAATGTTATTTCGTGCTGATTTTGTACCTGGGTACTTCTGTTTGGTTCCAAAAAAGTATACACCAGTTGTATATTTAAATTGGAATTTTTGACGTACATTCGTAGAACATGCAATCCCGTCAGGGCATAATGTAATTCCTGGCGCAAGTTTTGTCATTCGAAGTCTCGCGAACGACCTGTGAGGGTACAGGAGGGGGAGTCGAGTGAAGTGAAGGGAAAAAAAACTCGGCAAAAGGAGATAAATGTTAAACAGAAACGACGTTGGAGTTGGCGAAGCGTTTGTCTTTGTGTGTGTTTTTTCCCAGCTTCGTTCTTCGAGTTTTCTATTCATCAGCTAAAATTCTGCCTCGATACCGCTATACTCGCGTTTCCCCGAGACCAAGAGCCGGATTCTAACGAAATACCGGAAACAGTCCGATGTCGCCTTACACTAAGAGACGGGACGAGGAAGGGGATGAGGAAAGAGATAGTCGGAAGGAGAAACGAAATATGGAAGCACGCTCGACATAACACACAGTCAGCTGGTTATTCTTTCATTCTTGCCTCTTGCTCGTTTCGTTCCTCGACAACGAACAGGGACTCACCGTCAACTACATTCGGAAGTTATTAAATTGTGAAATTTTAACCAAATTTTTCATATTTTCTTAAAACAAAAGATATATTTTACTTTCAAGAGAAACGTCAAACGAATTTGAAAAAGCTTTTTTCACGATTCTTTTTTTAATGCACTTTTATTTTATTTTTAAGTTATGTAGACAGTATTATATCGGGTACACTGCTTGAATATGTTTCATGCAAAATTTCATGGAAAAATGATTAAATTTTTCAAAATTATACGCGATTAAGTACGAGCGTGCGATAAATGCATTTTATTGTCGAATCTCCTTAATACCAACAACCATATTTATTAATATTGACATGAAATTTGATACCAAATGTTTATCTTCAAAAATTATTATTTTCAAAGTAGCTCGATCGGTTTTTTAGAGCCGAGTACGTGATTTGGATAAAAATATATACGCAAATTACGTGATTTATATTAAAAAATCATATTATTGATTATATGTTATCACATCAATTTCAGTTTTCTTATTGTAAAACAGTTGAATAAGTTCGTTGTAAGCTGCGATCATTGAAGTTGTGTACAATTTTCATAAGACCGTGTATAACTTACAAAAAAGCTCGACTTCAAGAATTCTTGATGAAAAAATGAAACGGTCAATATTCTCATAAAATTATGAAAGGAAGCTAATGAAGCATATTCATCTGCGAAAAATAATATTTTCATTAATTAATTGGATTTGTCTCGATGATAGAAAAATTAAGAAAAAAAAATGTATTTCGGAAACGTGAATGAAAAAAAAACATTCGATTTTTGGGCTAGTATAATTGAATTATTTGGCAGTACGTTAACTTCACTCTTCACTTCTCTACTCAAGACCATATTTTGAGTTAAATTTGGCGTTTTAAAACTGCAGAAGAGTTTTTTTTGAGTAAATTTATTCCAAAATAGTTAATTTTTTTTAAAGCAGCCACATTCAAGATGAAATACGAAAAAATAATGTCAAGAGTAGAGAAGTGAAGAGTACAGTTAAGGAGGTTGGCTACATATAACGAAATGATAAAAATTCGTTCAAATTTGGAGAGAATATTCTTCCATATGAAATACGTGAACACATTTTTTTTAGAATTTTCGTCTACGTATTTTTTGAACAATTGAACCATGAAATAGCCATTTTTAGACAATATAGATATATACAATATAAACAATATAGATAAATATAGATAGACAAATATATATATAGAAAATATAGATAAATATAGATAGACATTCCGTGTATAAGGACGTAACTTTACCACTTGATTACTCGAAAATAATGTAGACGATATTTTTTTCTGAATTTATAGAAATTTCTTTAGTGACAAAGAACATTCTCTCTAATTTTTATCATCTTAACAAATTTCCTTTCCCTATACTTTTAACATGCAAAACGTCATTTATTTTCGCCATTTGTAGCCAACCTCCTTAACGTACTGCCCTCGAATAATTTTCGAGCAGTATAATTTGACTGTGATAAGTAACATCTCAAATTGATCCAAACTGTCGAATAATCTCAGGCGTATCGATTGCAAGTGAGATCGGAGTCGTAAGACCAGGAAGAAGGAAGGAAGCATGGCGGTTTTCGCGGCGAGGTCGGCGACGTCGCTCGGGCCGGACAATCGCGGACATGGACACGAGCGAAGTGTTGCATGCGCGGGAAAGACGCGAATTCGCGACGGGTGAAAACGCATTTCCGCGTTCGCGCTTTTCTAATGAAAAAAAAAAGAGTACGCGCGCGCGCAGGCTTCGCGGAGACGACGTGAAAGTGGTTAGAAACGCGCGTTCGCCCGCGATGGTGCGACGGGGAATAACCGATAGAGGTTAAACGGGCATGCGGGTTATCGCACTCGCACGACGAAAAGCCATCCCGAAAACCCTCCCGGTCGATTAACCGAGAGCATAAATCAAAACTATTTTAACCCCGCTTCATACAAAATTAGACAAATTTATTATATTCTCTCTTCCGTATATATACGTACTCTCAAAATTTCCTCAATAAAGTCTCGATGAAATATCCGTGACCGGGAATATTATCTCAGGGTAAACGAGCCTCGACGAAAGGAAAACCGAGGTATAAGCTTCTCCGAGGAAAATACGATTAGCGTAAGAAAGTAATAATAATGAGCGAACGGGGCTCATTCTCTATTCTTTCTGCGATTACCAAATCGCTTCTTTTATATAATTTAATTTACGATTTTTTGCTGACTTTTCAGCATACGTGCGCATTGCTCGTTTGCGCAAAAAAAAATGGGAGAGAAAGAAAAATGAGAATAGCGAGCAGGAGGTAGATAAGGAAGGGAAAAATGCACCTTTTCCGCAGTCTCGGTCTTCGCACACGTGACTTTTCTCTCTCTCTCTCTCTTTCGCTCTCTAGGAGCGCATAGTTATGTCGGTTAGCAGTGTTTCGTGCCTGTTCCAGTTCACGAACTCCGTCTCTCCTCGCGACTAACCTCCCCCACCCCGCTACTTTTCGCGAGAAACTTTTTTCTCCCTCTCTCTCTCTCTCTTTTTATCATTTCGAGTAGCAACTTCATTCCTACTGCCTTGGATTTTCTCGAGATCCGCTAATTTGCCTCGCTGCCCGTTACAATACGTGCACGCGAGTTCGCTTCGAAACACTTTTTTAACCTCCCTCGACACTTTTCGTCTTTTCCGCATTCGAGATTATGCAGAAGTCTATGGGCAGCTCCGTACATAATTTTCTAAAAGAAATTTTGAAAAAATTATATGTTTTGCGCATAGAAAAATAAAACAAATCTATTTAAAAAGAATTGATTGGTTTAACTGGTTCGTTTTTGAGATATTCAAAGTTCAGTGACTTTTTTCTCCAAAACTGACGTCTAATTTTGGAGAAAAAGTACTGGATTCAAAATCATTTTTGTGTGTTTTTTAAAAGAAATTTTGAAAAAATTATGCGTTTTGCGCATAGAAAAATAAAACAAATCTATTTAAAAAGAATCGATTGGTTTTACTGGCTCGTTTTTGAGATATTCAAAGTTCAGTGAATTTTTTCTCCAAAACTGACGCCTCATTTTGAAGAAAAAGTACTGGATTCAAAATCATTTTTGTGTGTTCGTATACAATTATTGTTTTTATTTAAATTGTTTTTCAAATTTATTTGGATAATCAATGATTATTTTTATTTAGACGTTAAGTTAGATTTCAGATAATTATAAAGTAATAAAAATTTAACAATTTACTAAAAACAACCCAAGAACTTTTTTTATAAAATTGTCTCTTTAACTTACTATGCGACATTTATTAATACTAAAAATCGAAATTTCGAGAAATTGCAAAAATAAAATCGAAAGAACGAGGATATGTTAACGTCATTTATTCCATCACGACGTTGAACAATGTGCAACATGTGGGCTGATAAAGACAAGTCCAGCTGAGTGTCAGGACGGGGGGAGAACGAAAAAAAGGAACGGGGAGAAAAAAATGGCGAGTGAAAAGAGAGAAGAAACGTTTCAGAAGCGAGAAGAAGGAAACGAGAGAGTTTCCTAGACAGTGGCGAGCATTCATGTCCGTTCGACATGTGTTTTCGTGCGCGCACTCCTCGTATTCTCGCTCGGTTTTGCCTTTTTTTTCCTCAAACGCTCCCTCGCTCCTGTCCTCCCTTTTCCCCGCCTTCTCCTCTTTCGCCAACTGCGAAAGATACGCGGCGATTCATCACCGTGGGAAAATAGAAAATTTTTCAAGCGCGCTATATACACGCCGCTGATAAATTTATTCAAGAAGAAAATTTGCAATGTTTATTAAATAGGCGGCGACGATCGATTATGCCGGAAAGAGCGAACCGCTCTCCGAAACACAAATTAAAAGCGTATATAACATCGATTAAAAAAACGTGATTCATTCAAAACTCATCTCGATATGGGGACTCCTATTTTTGCAAATCCATCATTAACGTGACGTCCTTATATAGTTAACCATTTGGGTCTCTTTAGGATTTAAATATTTTTCGATCCTCAGTGATTAATGATCGTTAACTAATCACTGATAATCGTTTTCATTTTTTTAGAGATATATCTCTCGGTGGAGAGAAACGTTGAAAATTTCATTTGAAAATCAGTAAAGCGTATCAGGGACAAAAAATCCCGGAAGATTGCGAAGGTTAATCGTCGCTGTAGCGTGTACGAGATTATGTTCGATCGTTAATCACTGCTGCAAGAAAAAAAAAGAGAAAAAAGAGATTTTTATTCCACTCTCGTGTGGAATGATCGACGACGGTCCCATTAACTATAACGACAGTGATTCCTTTCCAACGGAGGAGGGGAACGAAAATTGGGAAAAAGCACAGATTTGCGAAGGCAATTTTTCTGTTCCCCTGCTCAATAAAGTCTTGACCTAGCGAATATTTCATTCACATTGAAAACGAACTGAGAAATCGAGCAGAAAATTGTCGGGAAAATCTCAGCCCCGGTGAATTTTGAAAAATGGTTTCAAGTCATTTTTTCCAGACTCTCTCTCTATTCGGGATTGTGCATTTATATTTTTTCCATTGTGCTTCTTTCAAATGAGAATCGAAAAAGTCATGTGGCAGAAAGAAAAGCGATCAAATTTTGTATTTTTTTTTTCTTTTACGTTCATTGTTTCGATAAAAAATAGCTGACGAGAAATTGATCGAAGGCGAAATGCCCGCGGACGAAGTCGTCGATGGCTCTTGAAAAAATTCCATTCACTTTATCAAGAATTTTATTCCTCTTTTTTATAAGTTCTCGAATTCTTTTTATTGGTCGCTCGGGAAGACGCGATCTGGTGAACGCTTTTACAGTTTATTCCCCTGGGAACTCGGAGAACAATTTCAGCAACGGTTTTTTTTTCTCTTCCCTCTTCATTCAGCCTCGAACGAGCGAGGACTTTGCGCTGCGTGCTCGAGTGCAACCCTTGAAACAAGGGTCCTCGAACCTCGAATAGCTTTTCATTATTCAACCTCGTCACATTTTTCTTTCGTCGTGCACACCTTTGTGAACTCGAAATCTTTTGCGAAATCGACTCGAAAATATCGTTACGATATTTCTTCATTTTTCATATTATTTTATGTTTTACAAATTGACGAATTTACAAAAAAAAATGTATTTATCGTATATAACGTTGGCGAGACAAACAGCTGAAGTAAGATGGAATCATGAGAAAGTTATTTATTTTCTCAATGGCGAAGAAAACAAAATTATTAACGACCGTCAGCTGTCGCGTGACACCTGAAAGAAAATACGAAAATCCAATAGCAGGATTGAAAAACGTTTTTTCCCTGAGTTCCTCTTGGATTCGAATTCGTTGGGATGACCATGGTAAATGGACGGGGGGCGTTACGATTCCCTCTCTCCTTCCCTTTGAAATCTGCGGGTGAGTAACTTGATACAAGAGCCGTGTGCATTGAATTTGTGCACGGGAGAGCTCGGGAATCGAATGCTATGAAAAGAATTCGCCGGGCTCTGCGTTTTCTCTCTTCGATGAAAAATTCGAAACCGATAATCGTTAATAAAGCATTTTTCTTGCTTCCAACGAACCATTACGATCCTTGAGAAATTCTTCAACATCTCGCTTTGAAATCTTTCTTCAAATTTAATTTCTTATGTACATTTATTTATTTTAAACATTTAGTAACATCAAAATTGATCATTTTATGTTTAGTTTAAATTTTATTTTAAGTTTTGTAATATAAACTGAATATTATTTTACACTAATTTAATTAATTTTCATTTTTATTTTAGATTTTTTTTTGATCCAGTCATATATGAACAATTCCACATCAAAATTATTATTTAACATTTAGTTTAAATTTTATAATATAAACTGAATATTATTTTAAACTAATTTAATTTATTTTTATTTTCAAGTTAAGTTTTTTTTTAAATTCAGTCATTATATACAAACATGCGTTGCTGCAAAGATATTCAATATTTAATTTTTAAATATCAATAAGTATTTGCAATAAAACGTACGTAAAATATACATGCAATCGTGGGTGAAATTGTACTATTTTTAAAGTATATTTTATATAGGTCGAAAAGACGATGACCTTTTGCTCAGAAATACGTGGGATTAAATTTTGCGATGGCTATATAAAACCGAGGCAAAGCTGCTTTTCTGAAAGAAAATTTCGTGCTTGGATATTTCGGTCGACACGTGGACAAAAACGTGACGATCTAAATATCACGTTCTTCTATTTTATTTCTTCTCTCTCCTATCCACTATCCTAAAACATCGTTCGCGTTCCTACGGGCGTGTTTATTTTTCGTGCAACACATTGACCAAGTAAGCAGCCCGGTTATCGAAAATCGTTAACCGCGACCAAGTAGCCGGAGAGAAATTCTCTTGTCCCACTTCTCTCGCTTTATCATTTTTTTTTTCTTCACAAAACTTTTGCTGCCAAAAATACCTCGTCGCTCTCGCGTCGAAGATCCAGACTACATTTTCTTTCGTGCATAAATAATCTCTGAAAATATAGATTTATCGATGAAAAATAATTTATAATTTTAAAAAGATTCTTTTTTTAAATTAATTTCGACTGATGCGCGGAGAGAAAATTTTAGTCTCTCGTCGATGAAAAATTTCCGATGCGACGAGTTTATAGAAAATCGTTGACATGCTCGCCGTTGATCGACTTCGATGACTGTACCGAATGCTCGGGCCCTCTTCCCCCCTCCCCCACGCCAATCGCACCCTCTCGCTCATGAATTATCGCGCGGTCTTTCAACTCCTCTCACTTCGCTTCTATTTCCGGTTGCTACACGCCGCATGGCGAAAGAAACAATCGGCCGTTAACACTCTCTCGAAATAAATATATGTTTTATCTAAACACACATATTTTTTCCCCAGTTATTCTCGTCTCTATTCTCTTTGACAATAAAATTTGAAAAAAGAAATTTCGAGCATTGTTCGACCGCTTCAGTGCATACAATTTATTTTCATTTCATATAGCGAACGATTTTTATTCACTTTTTGCAAAGATTAAGATAGTTCTATCGGTACAGTAAAATCAAAAGTTTTTATCTCAATTTATCTCCATAGCATGTGGTTTTTGAGCTTAAGTTTATTAGTAAAAGTTGTTGCAAATTGTTTCAAGAACAACATACTCAAAATTCAAGGTCATCCAAGGTGACCAGTACTTGTTACGTATGTATGAAAATTAAAAAAATCACAATCTTAGAATTTTTTTAAAAAACTAAAAGAAGCTTCTTTGAAGTATAATAAAGAGCTGTACAAAATTTCAACAAGTTCCACTACCCAGAAGATATCAAGAGTTGAAGATTGCAATATTTAACACGTGCTCTTGTGGGAGACTGCAGAAAATTTAATTTAAAAATTTAATATACAATTGCACATTGTATCAAAAAAGGTTTTTGAAAATTTTCAACAAAATCCTAAGAAAACGATTTTATGATAGAACTACCTTAAAGCAGTTCATGTATAATAAAAAAATGTATACACAGAGATAGTATAAAATATCGTAAAAAGAATCATCGCTCGGTGAAATAATTTTTGTTTGGAAGCGCGAAGTGGAATACGGAGCCAACGCAACGAGTTTTCAACTAGTGGCGAGGAGTGAAGTAATTCAGTGACACCTTTCAGATGTTTTACACTTCGGACCCTTTATTCACCATTTTCTTCCACGTTTTTTTTTCATGCATACGAACCCGAAACATAAAGGGCGAGACCATAAATTTCGGGTTATACGAGTGTGTGCACACGAACGTAAACACGCGGGGCTGTCGTCTCCGCGTATAGAGCCTGCAATTCGAGGCGAGAGAAAAATGACAAACCCCAAGTGCCCGCTGATGCTCCCGAAGCGGGATTGAAGCGACGAAGCTTATCCACTTCACGCTCTCGCGTTACGAGATAAATGAATCGAGAATCCGTTGCGTTCAGAATTGCAAACCAGTCGAAATAATTTTTTCCTTTCAGTCATTTTCATCGTTAAAAATGAAGAAAAATGACGATAGTATATTTTACCATAATTAAAAGAATTGTATAATTATTATTTTAGAATTAAATATATTTTTATACCTTTATCCAAATAAAATATATTTTAGTTTTATAATAATTGTATATATAGTTGTCATTTTTTTATTGTAAATATGAACCACACTTTTTGCTCAGTGTGCAATGTTTTTTCTAAATAAATAAATAGATAAATAAAAAAAATTATTATCTAATAAAGGTAAAAAATGATTATAAAATATGAAGAGTGAGAATCCATATTTTCTTAGATTGCATATTTCCCAATAAGTACTTCGGTATACTGCATTTTTACGACTCCACATGAATTTTATTGATAATTCATTTAAACATTGACCAAAAATCGTCCTAGCTGTTAATTGTCGATAATTTTTTATTCGATCGAAGAGATAAGTCGAGTGCTACGCTATATAAAGTTAGATGATGAAATTGCACATATTTTGAAATTGAATTTCTCGTGTAAAGTATAGTCAGTAATTCAATCCAATGCAAAAGTTTCATTAATTCCACAACTTATTTTAATTATAGACTTTCATGTGTAATAACACTACTCATAATCACAGGACTATAATATATAAAGAGAATTTCATATGAAAAATTACTGTTTTTTTTTCGTACTGCTGTAGCAGTTTGGAAATATTGATGAGGATTTTTCAAATGAAACATACATAAATTATCAAAATTGATACGTTCTGTCTGAAAAATTTTGAAAATTTCCAAACTGTTAGCCCAATATGTGATAAAAAAATAGTCGTTTTACGTATTAAATTCTTCTTGTGTGCCCGAAAGGAAAATTTTTTGTTAGACTATGAAATTCTAGATTTTGAAATCCAGATTGGGATCGTGGAATGAAAGAAATTGAAGAAAAATGTCTTGAAAAATCGGACTTTTGGATGAAGTTTTGAGACGGGTGGTTCCCAAGGGGGCAAAGGTCCAGTTTTGAGGAATAGAAAAGGGAAGAGAAGTAAAAAAGGGCACTGGGTTTTCTCCAGGGTGGTCCCTTCGCTCCGCCCTGCGGTCCACCCTTCTACTCGCGTTCTCCGTAGAGTTAAGTTACGAACTATGTAAACACCGATTGTGAGAGAAGGAGAAAGAGAGAGAGAGAAGGAGAAAGAGAGAGACGAAGAGAAAACTTTTGGGATTGAAAATTCGAAAAAACTCCCCTAGCCAGTATGCGAGTAAAATTGCCTCGATTTTTCATTGTCTCCCTTTGTAAACAAGAATAAAAAAATTAAAAAAATTATAAAGCGCCGGAGGGGGGGAGCGAATTGGAGCGATGAAGCGTGTCGAATCGAAGAGATCCGTTCGATGCTCCCGTCCCCGCATCTGTCTCGATATTTTTTGCCCAAGGATAACCGGTACATTTTTTTTCTCCTTCCCCGAAACCTCGGAAAAATCGCATTTTTTGCCGACGAACTTCAACCCCTGCGGAAATTCTCGTGAATGGCCCGACATGTGTCTCGTCTGCCGGACCAGTTTCTATTTTTTCAAAGTTTCGAGTTTCACAAACAAAGGAGGATTACTCCCTGAAGCTTGCTGGACCAAATCCTTTCAGTTCGATTTTTTTTTCTCGAGTTTCGCAGATTCTCTCGTCCGATTTTTCGATCGACGCCTCGATCTTTCAAATTCGGAGCATCCCCACCCGTTTTTTCTTTCCTCCTCGCCGGTCTTCGAGGAGAAGGGATTAATAATATATATCGCGCTCTCCCGATAAGATCGGATTCGGGCGACTTTTCTTTCGGGGAATCATATGTTATTGAGTCACAGCTGGCCTGGCTTATCCTGCGTTTAGTGCTTCCTGCCACGAAAAACAACCCCCTCCCCGCTCCTGAACTTCGGACCCCTGCTTGAAGTTATGGATCCTCGTCCTGACATTTTTTCCCTCTCTATCGCAGCACTCGATCTTCGTGAGAATTTCCTCGATATTCGTTTGCCAAGAAAAATGAGACTGTTTCTAGTTATCTTCTTATGCAACATGTTACTGCTCCAAAAAAATAAGAATATTAATAACTCTCGATTTATATTTTAAGTTCTCGTATACAAGACTATGAGTTTGGCTCTATATTGATTTATTTATTCACTTCGCGCTCTAACAGTGATTATGAATTTCAACTTTAATTAAAAATTGGATATCATTATTTTTTCACATTTATATACTACTATTTTCAATATTTAGTATGATTTAATAAGCTTCATTTTTATTGTTTCACGCACTGTAAAAAATTAACAGAAATAAACGGATGAGAATTGACGCGAAAAATTTAGTATCAGGTACCTGATGAGCTGAAGCTTGGCATACCAAAACATCATTTTATGACTCATTATCTGAATATCATTGAGCAAATCGGTCCTCCAGTAAATCTCTGGTTAATCAGGTTTGAGAGGAAGCATAATTATTTCAAGGAACTGATACTTGAATATAAACATTTTTGAAACATTGCTAGAACCCTTGCTGCTCAACATCAGCGGTACATGTATTATGAGAAAAATCAGTTCACAACATTTTTTTAAAAGAACAAGTCTAGATGGTAAATTACCCTACATCAGGGTAAATCTTTGCATTCAGAAAGAGACAAACAAAAAATAATTTACGAACTCGTTAACATGAAATTTTTTACGAACTGAGTTGCATTTAATGTGCATGAACTTTATAAACAAATCGGAACTTGCATTATTCCAAAATATTTTTTATATTATTGAATTGCTTAATCTGTATCTTGTTTTTATTCACATCGAATGGTGTTAGCAAGAATAGTGTTACTTCATTAATATTTACGCACTAAATGGTGTTTATATTGCGGTGTTAATTATTTACACTGATTAATCACAGCATATCTACCACAGCCATTCTTTATAGACCAAGAATGGTGTCAAATTAACACCATTTTTACATAAGATTTTTAGATTAATCGATTTTTAGATTAAAAAAAATTTTTTTTTTTCAATATGACGTTTCGATCAATTTATAAGGATTCCAAAGATAAATGTACATCAAAAACGATATTAAAAAAAATTCATTTCGAAATTGTTCCATAGAACCTTGTTATAAAGAAAAAAAAATTATTACACAAAAATTTCGTTGGTTTCAAATAATTTTTATGAAGATTATATGAGTTATTATTATCATCTCCAAGTACTTTATGTCTTTATGTAATTCTACAATAACTATTTCCGAAAAACGTTAAAATGACAAATAGACGATTTTTCTACGATTTTTCTACGCCCGACAAAGAAAAAGTGAACAATGACCAAATGACGATGTTATCGTCAGGGTACGACGAGAGGCACATCCAGTTTTCTATATCCGATTTATTTAAATAATCCCTCAATTCGCGCGTACTTTATTAGAACTTTTTATTCGCGGATACTTGCGGCTCCCTCGTGATGGCACGCTCCGTTGATTCGATAAAAATCAGATGTTTCCTCGAGCGTCTTCTCGCACTTAAAAGCCTGCCAGTTCTGTTTCTTTCTTTCTTCTTCGCAGTTTTTTTCTCTCAATCTCCCGCCGAGACGGTTGAGACTACTTTGCGCCTTTGGAAATAAAGAGTCCTTCGGGGTGACACATTGTCAACGTGTCGAAGAAATAAGGGGGTCGTCGCGCGACGCGGCGTATATACTTCTCTGCGGAGGATTATTCGCGAGGAAACCCTCTCGAAAATAAGATATGCTTCGGCATCAAGGCGTTTAATTGACCCTGTGAAAACTACCCTTCTCCAGTGACACTACGTATATTTCTCTCTTTTTTTTCTTTCTTCCCACTTTTTTCTCTTCGTACATTATGTACGCGCACAATTGCCGATTTTACGCCCAAACTCCGTTCGTGCTCAAATTTTCGACAGTGCCGACGCGTGAAAGGGAAAAACCGTTGACTTTCGCTCAACATCTGCCTCGAAAATATTCATGATATCCAAATGGGACGGATCCATGCAAATTTCTTTAATTACCGTCCGCGAGCTACTACATTTTTTATTTATTTCTTTTTTTCATTTCGAAGCCCCGAAGCGATCCGCATTAAAATTCGTATCAGAAAATTGGCGAGAAATTTTCGTAATCGCGAACTCGAGGATAAAAAATGAAATTGAAATAAATTCTTGTTTCTATAGTGAGAAATGGCTCCTTTCACGAGATATACAATAAATTAGCCTCGGATCCGAAGAGACGCGAGTGGTTTGGTGAAATTTCGAACCACGTCGATTATTTTATCCCTATAATCCTCTTAACTCTCATAATTTGCAATAATCTCGTTAGTTACGAATCTTATTCGGAGTCGTCTATATATTTGTATATCGTAAATAATATGCTTGAGGGTTGAGCAACCCTCTTTCGCAGTTATTCCTCCCTCGAACTTTCACTTCGCAACGTTTACATCCGGTCGTGCATTCGCTCCTGGCCCAAACGTACAACGGGCGAGCCTGACCGACAGGTGTGCTCCAAACCGTGCGCATGCACGCGGAGAAAAAATCCTCTCGCAATAAAAATTCTTCCCTATACGAGGAACTATTTCAAAATATACGAAAAATGAGAACAATAAGAAACAGAATTATATATAATTTGACATATTTTCCACATTTGCTCATAAAAAGAACTTTTTCGATCTAAAAAATTAATTTTTCAAATTATCAACTAAAGGTGTTTGTCAAAAATTTCGATCAAAAGTTAAAAATTAAAAATACCCGATTTTTTACTTTGAGACAATACAATTTTTAATCAATTACATTTGTTAACCTTTTTGAAAAATATAAGAAAAAAACGTAATAAAGTTAAGAGACTTTTGTACTGATTATTAACGATAAATAACGATTAGATATAAGCTGAAGCTGTATAAAAGTAATACGCAAAGCGTTGACAGGTTTCCTAACTTTAGTCATGAAGACAATTCAATTAAAGTTATAATATCGCCATAAATATAATTTACATGAATGACCGCGATAATACCTGAAAAGTATAATCCTTTATTTTAGTATTTTCTAATTGATGGGGTAAAAGTAGCACGTTTAAAAAAATCATGAACAATTTAAATTAAGGTTATTCGATCATTAATTCAAATCAAGTGCAATAAATGCAAATTTAACTATTTGTAGACGAATACTCATTTAGCCTACTTTCATTAATGTTTTATCAAAATTAATCGCGTCATTTTATAAAGAAAAATTCTGAAAGTCGAGCTTTCTTGTAGATTATACATGCAAACTTTTATGGATACCGTTGCCCGGAATTTCAATTATCATCGCTCAAAATTATATTTCGAGCAAAACTTTTGTTCACGAATTCAATCCTTTTTTACTTTCTCTCCTGGGCATACACGATTCAACGATGCCCCGCGTACAATTATGCGAGAAATCGGAGAGGGGAGAGTCGTGGTAAATGATCCGAGGATTTCGTGTTGCCTCTTCACAGCCAGTAATCACGAAGCACTTTTGCTATTATGTCTGAATTATCATTATTATATCGTTCGTGTTTTTATCATTATAATTATTATTAAATTTTTGTGTATATATCATAACGATTTCTCATTGTTATTACGCGTCGCTCTTTCAGTAATTGCGGATCGTTTTTGAAAACCATAGAACTCATGATCGAGCGCGTCTGCGTGTGTCGTTACGTGTCGAGAATGAAACGAATTCGCACGCACATAACGAGCCGATAAATGCAGAAACATTTATTAACGTTGATTCATCTCTCGTTGTTTTTTTTTCCTGCTTTTTATTCATCCGAGTATTTATCTCCCCCTTTTTGACGTGCCGGTCACGTGGACGCGCGGTTAACAGAGTGCAAAAGTGTCGAGACTCTCGTGTCATCGTCGCAAAAGAAAAAAAAAGTGATGACAGAGAGTAAAAGTTATGAAAAAAAATGAATATACGCGGACGAAAATTTCACTGGGAGCAAGCGGTGGAACCTCTCTGCCGCAATTGTACGATTTTCTTTTCACTTTTTTTTCTTTCAATTGTCTCGCGGAGAGAGAAAAAATGGCGACACACGGAAGAATTTCGAAAAATGAAAAGCGTGTGGGCGAGAAAATAATCGAGCGAGTCGCGTCGTATTTTTGTGAAAGCGACGGATTCGATAAGGCGTTTACGCGCGGAAAGCGAGGACGCCGCGAGAATTGTTTTGGGTTTGAGAAAAAAAAAGAACGCGGGGTGCGGGTTCGAAAAACCACGGAATGGACTCGGGACGGGGATTGTGTGACTTGTCTGCGGTTTGTGGATCGAATCCCGCGCGGAGTACATTCGTGAAATCGGCGTGCGTGCTGGCCAATTCACGAACCGCCTCGATGCGACGATTGAACATTTTCTTGACACCCGAGCCAAAATTCCTTTGGGAAAATATCGAACGGGAATGAGAGGCTTGAGACAAGACGAGAGAAAGAACACTGAAATATTCACGTGCGCGCGAGGAAAGGAACACGGACGCCTAGCGTTCTTTAACGTGACAAATCAACACACTCGCGACGTTCCACTTATCTCGAGGCGTAGCGGAATGTCAGGTACTGGCTATAGTTAACCCAGAAACTCCGAAAAGTTAAATAAAAAAGAATTTAAGTTCAAAAATCAGAGAGAGAGAGAGATTAGAATAAATATTTTAAATCAATGCAAAATTTTTTTAAAAATCATTAAGGTATTTCTACCGCGACAGTCCGTTCAAAAATTTGCTTCCTATGTAAAGTAAAGGTAAAATCATCAGTTGACATTTTTTTCTATAGATTTTGTTTAAAAAACTAGATAAACCTTTTTTGATGCTGTATAAAGGTTGGTGCCAAATTTTGAAAGGTTTCTTTATCTAGTTATCAGGATATTTCATGTTGAAAATCACATTTTTTAATGAATGTGAAGTTTGCATCGTTGAAATGCAACGAATTTGAAATTGCATAAGAAGTGACAGCATTTTTTAACCCCTATATAAAACGATTAGGTTCTGTAGGTCTGATTCTTTTTTTATTTAGAATCTTGATTTTGATGACTTTTCGAAGATGAATCGAAAAAAAGTTGGATAAATTAAAAAAAATTCGTTGCATTCCAACGATGCAAACTTCAAAGTTTCTACAATAAATATCTCGTCTTCTAGGTAGAGAAACCTTTTCAAATTTGACACACACTTGAGCACCATGTTAAAGAACATATGTACAAAGTTTTAAGAAATTCTATAGAAAACCATTTTTACAATAGAACTACGGTAGAACTTAAGAGAAATTGTAATCACACTGTAATTGGTAAAAATTGTATTATTTGTATACGAGTACTTATCAAAGTTGACCTTTCATATTTTTATAAAAAAATTCTAAAGTCTAACTTATATAGGTTAAATACGGAGTTTTTACGTAAAACTGTTGCACAAAACTTTAAATTATAATTTTACAATGAACTATGAACATCCAATAACTAAATTGAACCAAATAAAAAACGTAAAAAAGTTTAATTTGCACTTCACGTTAGTGACGACTTTATTACAAAATGCTGTCACTTTCTTGGCGAAGATAATTTTTTTATTTTCTTTTCCTCAATATTTTGTAAATAAATCTTTTAATACAAATTTGACACATTAAAAGTGATTATAAAAATATCAATAGTATGAAAAATTTGCGTATTTTTAAAGAACTGATTGAACTATACCTCAGTACGTTTTCAATTCGCTGATATAGTCGATCGACCATTTGCTCACGACTGTTTTTATGCGCCCCATCTTTCTTTTTCCTTCGTTTTTTTTTTATTGCTGCACCGGAACTCTCGATCCTCACCACGCCTAATCCGCCGAGTTAATGACCGAGCGCGTCTTCGTCCTGAATTTCTTTTAATTCATTAAACTCAATTATTCTCGAACGCGGCGAAAAACTCGAAATTATTCGTCTCAGTTTTGGGTCAATGCGCGAGCTGCCGATAAAAAAATGCGCCGTGAAAATAAACGAATTTATATTTATTCGTGACTTTATTGCCTATTTGCCTGACATTTATATATTATATTTATAAATATCTCGAAATGTATTTCAAGATTTTAAGAATAATATTGGATGGAAATGGAGAAACGGGAACGTTTTCGATCTTGTTCGAATCGAGAGTCGGGCAATCAAAAAATGAAACGAAGTTGCGTGTCGATATTAAATTTAAATGGGGAGAAAAAGATGAGCGCGAAGCGCAGGAAATGAAGAGTGAAAATGAATCGGAGCTGAAAGGAGCCCGTTGCATCGGCCGAGTGAAAGACCGCGGGAGAAAATGAAAGAAGTTCGCCGATGGTCGAGCTCTGGGCGATTTGGTCATCTCTCACCGTACGGAATGAAGCGCGAGATACGTATTCCCGCACGAAACCGCTCAATGTAGAAATCTTTGGAAGCGAAGTAGCACCGATGTCGTTATTACATTCAAGCCTCGAGCGTTCCGACTCTCTGGGTCAAAGAAAACGGTGCAACGCCCTGACCTCTCTTTTCCTCCTTTCCAACTACCTCCCCGCCCAACTTTTGCCCCGTTGACCGAATCATTCTAAGACCCAGAATTACAACAATTCTTGAAAAAAAAAACAAGAAAGATATTTCAACTTTTATTTATTTAACGAAATAATCAACTTTGATTGAAATGCATTCGAATAACGAGGTTAAAAAAATACTCGTTAATTTTATTTTCTACGTTCAACGATATACAGCGACGTCCAATTGAAGCGTTACACTTGAATTTTTCAACATTTCAGCCAGAAAAATTGATATTTCGATTCGGTTTTCACATATGTTGT
>JAPYYW010002839.1:0-17934 GCA_030522545.1 Cremastinae sp. A BG-2022a
ATTTATAAAGCGCATTATACGAAATTGTATGAAGTATACGCTTAGAATAATTGTAAAACATCAATTCAAACATGTTGAAACGGAAAAAGCGGCCGTGCATCGGCCGCGTTGCTGCTCGTAATAATAAAAATGAATTGCATGTTATTAACAATTAATTTGCAATTAAGAAATTTCTATTAAATGTATCTCATTTTTTGTACGTAATAAATTATTTTGCAATTGTAAAAATGTTGCCCGATGGAACGTCAAGGCGTAATAAAATCAATCAATCATCCCGTTCGTCGGACTTGGCCGCGACAGCTCGCGTGGGCGTTCTCGCAATCTTCTCCCTTCGCGCATCGCACGCAGAGCGCTCCGAAATGCTCGATAACGACCCCGATCTCCGTCTTTCGTCCGCGGTGTCGGGAATCTCGGTTCGATGGCGTCTCGCCAATTAGCCCATACTGAGGACTCAATTCTCGTTCTCGGAACGATAATCGGGCTCCTCGAAAGAAAAATTAATGAGAGAGAAGCGATATATGGAAACATTTCTCATTTTCTATATATTAAATTGTTTTTGTCGTCCCTCGAAATTTTTCTCTCTCTCGTTCTCGTTCGGTGGGCATTTTTGCGTCGCTCCATTCGAAATATTTCCTTCACTTTTGCGAATGAAAATGTTACGTGCGTGTGCGCCAGTCTCGTTCGGGTGTAAACGCGAATAAGCGGTTTCACCGCCGCACAATCTCGGGACTGCGGTTTTCCACAGGAGAGCCATCCTCCGGAGGGCTGGGCTCGCCGCAAAAGATACGAGACTTTTCCTTCGAGATATACTTTCGAGGCAGAGAGAGAGAGAGATAAAAATGCCGAGAAAAGAAAGGAAGAGAGGAAGAGAGAAGTTCAGACTTCTCTCTAAAAGCCGCACGGACGTCGGTTGCAATCGGGATCGGGAGAGAGAGGAGGAAGAGAGCGAGGCCGCGCTCATTGTCCCTCCGTTACCGTCATTACGTCTATCGCCGTTTTTGTTAGTGCCGTAACGCAATTGCCGTCGCAATTTCGACTCTCCTCCTTGTCTCCCTTTCACTCTTCCTCTTCTCATCTTTTCCTCCCCCCCCCCCCCCCCCATTCAATCCGCTCGATCTCGCGAGTCCTTTCGAACATCAAAAAGACGTCTCTTGTCGCAAAAAATATCAGTACTTCAATTCCACCTCTATACCAATAACTATCAGCGGTATATATGTTTTATTTTTACAAATATTTTACATATCTTAAAAAACGAATATACTCACCGTACATTAATTTCGTAAAATACTTGAGCTGTAAACAACTTGTTTAAAAAAGCGTTTAATCGATTTATTTAATTTATCAAAACAAAAAAATTTATGTATATTAAAAATAGTTAGGGTACGATCAATTTTTATTATAAATTAACACAATCTTTAAGGTACGACAAGAGTGAGTGCAAAAAAACGAACTTTAATTAATTTATTTGATAAAATTCGTGTATAGTATCTGTTTAAATTTTTTACGATAAATATAGAATTTTCAAAGTATCTTGACTCAATATTATAAGTTTCATCTTAAATAAGATCTTTCAATAATTAAATATATATTACTAATTTAAAATATAATAAAATCTCTAAATTTATACTTATATATAAAAGTGTGTATGCGAAAATTATTACGTAATTCAATGGGAACATGTGTTTGAGCGATGAACCTTGAAGTTAAAATGTTGAGACTTGCTCCGATGTCTATAGAAAGATTTATGTACAACTGAGATTCGGTGAATGAGGAGAATTAGCGACCGAGTTCTACGCGGATGTATTATAGCGTAGGTTACACAAGTGACTTTTGAATGGGGAACCGTGACGGAGATTTCTCGAGGGTGTCCTGCAGCTCAAATCTCTCGGCGGACCCTTCGCACCCTCGCCCTTTTCTCGCTCTAATTTCGTCACTGTGGGAAAGTAATCTTATTCCGGGCGACGACCTGTTGCACGCGAGCGCACACACTTTTCACTCCGCACACACGAGAATCGCGGGAGAAACTTCCGAAACTCGAGAAACGCACGTGAAAAAATATAACAGTAAAAAAAACAACATCAAAGAATAAATGTTAAAAAAAAAAATTTCAAATTTATACACGTATCGCTTTTTTTTCTTCGTTTTATTGCCTTTTTTTAAACAAAACATATATCCTGAAATAGTTTAAAACGAAGTAAATATTTTGCAAGCTCGTAAAAGAGCAGTTCGCGATTCGGGGAATTCGTATATAGCAACAAGTGTTGGAGACCTGTTGCACGGAAGAGGGTAAAAATGAAATGTAAAAAAAGTATAGAGAGAAGAAAGATCGCGCGCGGTGTCTGTCTCGGAGCGGTTGAACTCTGGTCCGCTCCGTGATGGAAGCGACAAAAAATCAGTTGCTTCTTTTTTTTCTGCGTCGCGGAGAGGGGGAGGTAAAAAACGTCCGCTCAAATTTTTTTTTTCAAAGCGAGGATAATGCGCGAGAGGGAGGAGGAAAAAAACGGAGACACGAGGCCGCTTTTTCGAGACACACATGGCGCTTACGCGAAAGATTGTGAGAGCGTTCCCTATAGCCGTGAGGGAGTCGTAAACTGTCAACGATACTGCGCTTCTATACGACCTGACGAGAAACTCTTCATTTTTTATTCTCCTTTTTTTACGTCTCTCTCTCTCGCTCTTTTTATTCTCTATTTTTACCAGACGCTTTTTACGAACTCGAAAAAGGGTTGGAAAGAAGCGAGACACGTTCCAGTATACGAGAAAAATTGCTGCACTGAGAGCAGATTTAGTTGAAAAATATTTAGTTGAAAATATTTCGTCGAAACAATACTTGTTTATTTGAAATAAACGTCAGTTAAATCAACCAAGGATTTAGTTGAATTTGCAAAATAATATCGTTGAACGTATTGAAACAAATATTTTGTTGAATCAACCAAATTTCGTATTCAGTGTGCCCTGAGAACAGATTTAGTTGAAAAATATTTAGTTGAAAATATTTCGTCGAAACAACACTTGTTTATTTGAAATAATTAAACTTGAGGATTTAGTTGAATTTGCAAAATAATATCGTTGAACGTATTGAAACAAATATTTTGTTGAATCAACCAAATTTCGTATTCAGTATGTATATATAATTTAAAAAAATGAAAAATGAGGATAAACAAATTTTTCGAAATTTTTCTTCTTACTAACATTTTTTGTTATCGCGAGGGTGCAGAAAACGAGTTTTTTATTTTGTCTTCTCGCGTTGTTTCTTCTTCTCTTCTCGTCTTTTGCTCGTTCGCGATGCACGTGACCGGCGATACAACTCGCGTTTTTCGATACGATTCAGCGCATCTTTTCGTCCTGGAGAGAAGGCTCGTTTCGAAGTTGCTGGATTCTTCGGCGGAGAGAAAAATGAAGTTCGACGAGGACGAGAGAAGACACGGAGCGATCGCGAATCGCGAGGTATGCGCTATATTTCTTTCCGGATCTTCTTATTGCGCCGGTGTCTTTCTTGCACCGAGATGCCCACACGTGGCCGACAGACGCTGTCCCAGCATAAAACGTGTCCCGCGTCCCTCTCGAATTTCATATAATTGGACTCATCCTCGCGAGACGCGACCCAATAACATATCTCACGTTTCTTCCCTCGGTCGCAATTAAATTTTCGCCCAAAACGTTTTGTCAATTCGCGCTCTCCTGCTCGTCAATAAAAGGTCTCTGTTATGAAACCAATTTCCAG
Source organism: Cremastinae sp. A BG-2022a (assembly GCA_030522545.1). NCBI lineage: Eukaryota > Metazoa > Arthropoda > Insecta > Hymenoptera > Ichneumonidae > Cremastinae sp. A BG-2022a. Next base: position 3,725 of record JAPYYW010002839.1, read on the forward strand.
AATAAAAAACTGCACATTTACATACATAATTTATTTTTAGAATTATGAAAATAGCCATCTGGCTGTCCAAATATCAGTTCTAAAAAAATATTTCATGGTTTCTTTGATTGCAATCTATATTCCATAAATATTTTTTTTAGTAAATCTAACCATTTTATCCATCTTTTTGATTTTTTAAAGGCGTGTTCAAAGTTTTACCATGAAAAAATATAAAAATAGATGATTTTTCCAGGTCAGTGTTATAAACTGGGGAAAAAAGTTTTTGTCTCGCGAGAGGTTGGCAATGAAAAATAAACGAGAGTTCTCGTTATTGATAGATCGCAGTGCTGTAAATTTTCTCAAGGAATGAGGAAAAATCGGTGTTTTAGAGCACGGTGTCACAGAGCGTCGTTAGCTTATCACCGAGTTAAGCCCCTCTTTGGTTATACGCGAGAAGAAAAACAAACGAGGAGCTCGTGAGAACCCTTTCGCGAGTGCATCTCTCTCTCCCTCTTTCTTGTTTTTTCCCTCGTGTTTTCCACACTCCCTCGGGATTTCTCTCCTCTCCCCTTCGAATGCTTTCCTCTCCTTTCGAATTGGAGTGGGCACACGTGGCGCGACCGAGCGATCTCCCAAGATCCAAGAGAGCCCTCAGAAAAATAAACACCGCGCAACACAGAAAGAATTATGTTTCTGGACTCCATGATCCACGCTCTCAATATTTTCCGTATTATCTCAAATTTATGGACTTCGACGTCGAGAAAAAAAAAATCTCTCTCACGCACGATTAGTCAATGTGAGAATACTTATGTACTAAAAATTATTCTATACGATCGAATTATCAGAGTTAAATTTTAGTTGAATTAAATATAGCTTAAAAAGTTGTTGTGTCTAACTGGGTACGCTTTTTCTCAAAAGCAATATTTTTTTACTGTTGCTAAAGATATTCCGTAATGTAGAAAAATGACGAGTTGTCACTCGATTATTCAATTTTATAATTATTTATTTTATTATAATAATTAGTCTGTGATAAATAAAATCGCGATACGTAAATTGTCGATTCTGTAACCTCCAGATATCATGTAAAAAAGCTACGCAAATGATTTTTTTTTCTTTTTTGATCATTCACGACTATTATTCAGGAAGAACCGGAAGTTCCATCGATTAATTTTCGGCGAGAGAGTGTGTCCGTGGCGCCTAATTGCCGGCTAACGAGGCTCTTTATTCCCCGCTCGGAGAGGGAAAACGAAGAGACAAAGTGTTTATTTACCGTATAATAGATACGAGAATGATATACGAGTACGCAGAGAGTGGATGAAAAGTGAGCGAGTACACGCGCAGTAATCCGATATCACGGTAAACAAGCGTTTTCCTTCGCCCTTCGAGCGCACACACGTCTCCGGGCACTAAGCTTTTTTTTTCCTCCGACCGCAACTCTTCTCCGACACTTCTCTAGCCTTTGCGTTGAACTTATTGGGCGGAGAGCCCTTTCGCAGCCCTTTATTCCACACCCGGGACCCGCAGTCATTTTATCCACGTGGGAAGCTTCGCTCGTTCGTCACACAAAAAACGTCGCTTTTACGCGTTGTCTTTTATTTTTTACGCAATTACGTTATTGTTTATCCAATAGTTTACAAAACCTAAATTGACGGATATGCAGAAATTTGATCTTGCATTGTATTTTATACATGCACTTTTCGTAGAGACTTTTTTCATATAATTTTTAAAGTGAACTCTTTTCATTGTTTTTTTTTTACTTGTATTAGACGTAAATTCCGATTTGGATTTCATTTACGTTGTCAGCCTGATACTTACTCTTTTTTTGTACAATTTCTTTTTTTTTCAATATTTTATTGACGGATATGCAAAAATTTGATCTAATATTGTATTTTATATACTTTTTACATTTTTTTTCATATATTTTTTATTAAAATGAACTCTTTTCATTGTTTTTTTCTTGCATTAGAAGTAAATTCCGATTCGGATTTCATTTACGTTGTCAGCCTGATACGTACTCTTTTATTTTTTATACAATTTCTTTTTTTTTCAATATTTTATTGACGGATATGCAAAAATTTGATCTAACATTGCATTTTATATATTTTTTACAGTTTTTTTTCATATATTTTTTATTAAAATGAACTCTTTTCATTGTTTTTTTTTCTTGCATTAGACGTAAATTCCGATTCGGATCTCATTGCGCATTGTCAGCCCGCTAACCCGCCTCCGTGTAAAATCAAATTGAGACGTAACGGTAATCCTGGTAATGCCAGCAATATTTTAATTAATAACGAGAAGTGAGTCTCAAATATCCTCAGTCATCGTTTCATTTTTGTAACGGCCGGTAATTAGGCTCGAGAGTGTATAATTACGAGCTGGGATGAAGGATTCGCTCCGTGTATCCTCTGACACCGATTATTTCACAATATTCTCGGTTAATTGTTGATCTGGAAACTCAAATATCGAGCCCTTATATTTCGACTTTGTTGCTTTATCTTCGGCTTCGATTCTGCCGCTGTGCGTCCGGGCTCGATTTTTCAATCGACGAATATTTTAACGTCTCTTGAAAGATCGCTCGAAAAAAGGCTAATGAAGCTACCGTCGTACAAACACGAGGCAGGAAGCGTTACGGTGCAATTGTTGGCCGTCCCTTTTCGGGCGCCATTAACATTCGGCACGGCAAATTACAAGCCGAGTACACGAAAGGCTAATGGACCCGGCAACGACTACCAGAGACCGACGTGTATAAATACACTAACATCCGCGTATACGAAAGTGTGCTCGTCCGAGAGAGACGATAGGGCGGTCCATTCGGAGGGCGTTCGGAGTGTCTCAAGCGCTTCAGCTTCCATTTTCTCGCCCTAGACTTATTGCGTTAAACTACACAAAAAATTAAAATGCCTCCTATATGTAATAATAAGACACGATGCTCGTGTAAAACGATTTTACATTTTTTGTCATAAATTTTCATCATTTTTATATGCAAGTGTTTATATAAAGATATCGTAAAATATTACGCAATTTTTTCATTGAATTATATCTTTATCTTATTTTAAAAATATCACAATAATACGATCGTTGTGCTAGAATTTTTTATGAAAATTAAAGTTTTTAAAAAGAGGAAGATTTCTTATTTTTCTTTAATGAAAAAAAGTATTCATTGGGAAGTATTTTTGAAGTCGAGTCTCCGGATTGATACAAGAGAATCACACAGTAATCGCCTTTTGGAATATAAAGAAATATTCGGAGCAAAGAGGTTGCCAATAATTCAGCTCGTACGCTCATCGGGATATAAATTTGACGGGGCAGAGGGAAGGGGGAGGAAAAAAATTGCATTCCCGTTGAATTGGATGGGCCGAAAAGTTTCTTATTCGCGCTAATCGCCGAGCATTTTTGGTCCCGATGCTTTGATGGTTATTGGACAATCGGAATTCGCCGCTCTCTTTTTTTCCTCTCTCCCTTAGCTCTCGTCTCTCGCGCACACCTTCTCGATTATTCGAGCTAAAAGTGATGATAGCACACGCGTCTGCTCACATGCGTCCGAGGAATCGATTCGTCCTTCTTCTTTTTCTTTCTCTCTCTCTCTGTCTTTCTTTTTTTTTCGTTCAACGGCAATTTCATTCGTGCTTGTGCGCCCGCGAGATGGAAGTATGACGCGGCACGTTCGGGTGTGATGGATTTTACACAAGCACCGAGAGCTCCCTTCGGCTCTCTTCGTGAAAAAGTGCCGACACTCTCTCACTTTTCGCCGTCTCTCTCCGTTTTCCTCTCTTCGAATCCTTTGGCCACGAATCAGGATGAGAAATAAAAAATATCCCCGTCGTCGTTAGCGCGAGGCAACGTGCCTATCTTCCCGATAAAAAAAATACAAAGTGACCGTACACAACCGATGACAGCTGTCTTCATTTCCACGCGATACATTTTTCAATTTATTCTTATAAACTTTGTGTACACTCAAAAAAAAAATTCGCATCAATTTATAGTTTTTTATTAAGTAAATTTTAATGGTGTATTTAAAAAATCATTTTTTTTCCACACTATATAGATTTTTAAAATTCAATTTCGAACCTCGTGTACTCCGTAAGGAAGCTAATTTGACAAGGGTTTACAATTTTTCACTAATAATACGAATTTTAAAAGCGTATACAGAAAAAAAATGATTGTGGATGAGTTTTTAATGTCCGGAGAACCGTTTTAGGCCATTGTTGACTAATTATTATTTTTGTAAAAGGAGTTGGCGCGATGCTTCGAACTCGGAACAGCTGTCAGATGGTCTTCCATCAATTTCTAGCTCGTAAATCTCTCCTTTTCCCATCGCCATCAGCATCGCTCGATTCTTTTCGTACTTATTTCGCTCCCCGCGATTTCTACTGCATAACGCATGCACATACCTGTATACGGCATTAAATGTATTACAGTAGATACCGCGTTGGGTATACTCTCATATCAATTGGTTCACGGAATTATTGTTACGGAGAGCTACGAACGAGAGAAAATAAAAAGTTTCAGCCTCCTTTTTCCCACGATTTTTTCATCCCCGAGCGATGAAAATAAACCCAATAATAAATATAGTCGTGAAATTATACGATATGTATAAATAACTCATATATATATATATAAATAAATATATGTACCATATATAAAAAAGAGAAAAAAATATAGTTTTCGCGCGATGAAAATATTTGAGGGAATCGATTAAGAATTCTTCGCTCGGGATCATTAATCGATCGTCCTTGATGAATTTTCCATCACCCTCTATTCTATACACGTCGATCGGTAAAAAATGTCCCTTATCGGCAACTCTCTCCCTTTCTTCCTCCCTCACCGAGCGATTTTATTTTACCTTTATTCTGATTTATCGAGTTTTTGCCCGATCGCCGAGATCCTTATATGGAAAAATCAAGTCTGTCGCGAGAGCAACCCCACGCGAGATCGACTAATGGCCTCCTCGATTCTTTCTCCTTATATTCTCCTCCCGTTCTCTATCATTCTCTCGCGTCTCGAGCGCGCGCGGCGAGCGCTGCATCACGATTCGTTCGCGTCCCGTTTCACTTTCCGCTCCCGGAGCGAGACACTGACCAGGTTATTAGCCGCTAAGTGGACGATTCGTAATGACACCGGAGGCTGCCATTTTAGTGCCAAGTGCTCCGCATGCCTCGGGATTTCGCTCGATCCTCCGCGCGCACTCCCCGCCTTTTTTTTCTCACGATTCGTAAAAAATCACGCTCGACCATCGTCAACCGATTTTGTTCAATCAACATTTTTCCATTCGCAGAATCATATTCCAAAATTCTATTTTAAACATATGCTCAAGAGACGAGTGATAAAATATGTCGAAATAAAAATAAATAAAAATAAAAATAAATAAAAAATCGCACTGACGATCGTCAATCAAATTCCAAAATTACATTTTAAACGTGTGCTCAAGGGACGAGATTAAATATATCAAAATACATCAATTAATATCAATATATATTTATACAATTTTTACTGGGATTTTATATGTATATGTAGATGAAGTCCTATTTAATTATTTTTGTCGTCCAGTCCAAATAATCGCATAAATTTCAATTGAATTCTATACTATTATATAGACACCGGAAATAATATTCGAAATGACACCGGAAGCTCTGCCATTTCGTAAAATACAATTAAACCATAATCAATTGATTTCAAAATAAAAAAATTTCCCATTTTTAAGATCCAATGCGGTACCAAAATTCAATATTTTCAGCGATCGAAATACAATGTTGTACTGTCGAGCATGAAAAAACGAAGAAAAAGAAATTTGAAAGAGCGAGGATGATAAATCTATTATCCGTGCAGACCATAAAATTGGTAACTCGAGATTTTTCAAGGCGCCTCAAGTTCAAACGGGGCTTTACGTTTCGCGAAATAACAATATTCAACGAGAGTACAGATCCTCTCGTCGCTGACGTATTATATTCCGAGGGCAGCAATAACCCGGAGCGTCCCCGCGGTGAGAGCTGGATATCGACGAGTTCGGCCTATTCGCGTTATTCTTGTTATTATCGGTAATTGTTATTGTTATTGGTAAGAACGTATACGGCGTTCCGTCATAAACGTTTATTGCGCTTTGCCACCGCCGCACACGGCGAGTAATGAAATATTTTACTGCTGTTTTCGCCATCTATGAACGCGCGAACTTTTGGCTTCTGGTCTTGCTTCCGTTCGTCGGTAACGCCCTCCAGAATGGGAAAATGAAAAAAAAAAAAATTTTGGTTATAACGGGGTCACGCTCGGTTTCGAATATCTTTCAAAGATTTTTCCAGAGGAATTTCTTGTCTTCGACTTTGACAGGAAAAGCTGATAGATAAAAATAAAAAAATTGAGATATAAAGTTTGACAAATATGTCGTACAGTGTGAGCGTGCATAAATATGCGTAGAAGTGTCATAAAAATGGAGAAAAACCATCAGATTACACTCGACTGCACTAAACCAGTCTCTTTTTAACGAGGTCCCATCGGAACCTTCAGACTCGAAATAATAATTAAAATTCCTGTGAGTTTTAGAATTTTTAACACTCGTCGTAATAATTGATTCGATTCTTTATTAATACACGATTTTTTTTCTGATTTTCGAATTAGCTATATCGTAGTACCGAATAATTATTCAGCTGTTAAAGAGCTAGTTAATTAATTACATTTAATTGGGCGAAGCTTTTTTTGAAAAATCACTATTTTCGAATAAAAAAATGTAAATTTATAATTGAACACTACATTAAATTCCGTAGGGATAACAATTTATTGAGTATGAGGCCAGAAAGAATTTCTTTTCTAATTTGAAGATAATTTCATACGAAAAATTACTATATACATATATTTTTTTAACGTGACAATGAATGTTTAATTTGAAAGATTTCTCATTCGAAACAGCAATTTTGATTAAAATAATGTTAAAAATTTTCATCATTTTATATTCTTTTACATATCGAATATTTTTTTATTAAATGTTTTCATAATAAAATTAATACTATAATATTATTCTTTAAAGTATAATTAAAAATTATATTTTTAAATATATTCAAATATTTATTTTTATTTTAAATACAATATTTGAAAATATAATAAATGTCTGTTTTTCTTTCATAAAGAGGATAAAAGAGACTTCAAATATTGGGAATGATAATCGCGGAGGGAATCGTGTTAACGAATCTAAATAATAAGTTAAACAGCGAAGATTTTGAATTTCCCAGCTGGTCAAAGTTCGTCACACGCGCGCTTCCACCCCGAAGCGCTAATTGGAAAATCTCGGAGATCGGAAGGGGCAACAGAGAGAGAGAAAGAGAGTGCGGGCGGCGTTCTTTGAGGAATTTAATAAAAAGGACCCTCTCGGCGTTATGCAGAGGCAAACACGGGCTCGCGACGCTTCGGACCTTTTGTCGGCTCGTACCATATATTTTTCTCGAGCATCATCCGGGAGACTTTGGGAAAAATAAGAGCGAGACGCGCTCCGGAAAGTTTTCGTGCCCTTTCCGACTCCTTCCTGCGTCAAATCGCCCCAATCTTGCGCAATTTACCACCAGCATATCTCGATATCTAATTACGCTGGTTTTTTTCATTTCTCCCTCAATCTCGAGTCAAAACGAGAGAAAGAGCAGCCCTCGAGTTAAGGTGTTTCGGTACACATAACGGAAGCATAAAAATTCGTTCAAATTTTGAGAGGATATTTTTTCATATGAAATACACACTGAAAAAAAAATTTGTGAAATTTTGTTGAATCGACAAAATTTTGGTTTAATCAATTGAAATTTTGTTCATTCAACAAAATTTTAATTTAATCAACTTAAATTTTGTTGATTCAACCAATATTTTTTCTCAGTGCATAAATGCGACTTTTTAAAAGAATTTTTGTCTATATATACGTATTTTCTGAACAATTGAACCATAAAATATCGATTTTTAGACAATATAGCTGTACATTCTGTATATAAGAACGTAACTTTAACATTCGATTTCTCGAAAATAATACATAGACGATTTTTTAATCCAAATGTATATACATTTCTTCATAGAGTGACAAAGAACGTTTTTTTAAATTTTTATCGTGTGTTCTTAACAAACTTCAACCCCCTATGCTTTTACATGCAAAACTTTTCATTTATTTTCGCGCGAGCTGTGTACCGAAAATCCTTAAAAGTGTTTCGCTCGTTCGAAGAGCACTCATCGCATATCTCTCTCGGGTTCGCACTCGAGTCTAATCTTCATCGCCATAATAATATTATCCGGACAATATGCGGAGCAATCTCGATTTCTGGTTGCAAAACGCCATTGCGCGAGATATACGAACGATCCTCCTTTTATTTTATTTCCCTCTCGTTCCGTTTTTTCTCCCCCCACGGCAATTTGCATCGAAATCGATACAGCGCGCATGCGTGTACACAAATATATATAATACGCCCGATTGGATCGCGATGACGACGATGATGATGATGATCGCGCGAGGCGCGTTATCCCTTCCCCTTAAAAATCTGATGGAAATCCGCCAGGCTCGATATAATGCGATATATTCTCCCCCTCTGATGCGCGATATCCGCGCCGGGGACCTCCGCGGACCTCCGCGGACCTCCGCGGTTGCAATTTCGAGTTTCTTTCCTCTCCAAATTGAATCAATTATTTTCAGACATTTTTCACATTTAAATATAACAATAGTATAATATATACTACATATATAAATATACGATGAAAAATCAAAAGACAAGAGAAACGAGAGTTCTTGTACATTGATTTTTATTGAATTTATTGATTTTTATTGCTATTGAATACAAAATTTATTCCGTATACGTATATATCGATTGACTTTTTCCGGGCAGGACATTGTTAGATGTTTTTTCAAGCTCGGCGGGTGGCACACGGACGAAGTACATAAATCGCGAGAAAAAGTTGCGTCGTAAAAAGTGTCCCGAGAGGCGCGAGGAGTAAAAAATGTTTGAAAGTCAGGAAGAAGAGAGAGAGAGAGAAGAAAATCTTGTAGCGAGAGGAAAAAAGGGGAGGGAATAGAATGTTGCCCATACGCTTGTGGTATCGATGGCAAGAAAAATGTTTATAGGCTCGAGCTCCTTAAGAAGCAACGATACCGCCCTCGAGAATCTCTTCCTTCTTTCTCCTTCTTTTCCTTATTCCTCCTGGTCGCGTTCTCCCGTCTTTTTCTCGCTCTCTCCCTCTCGTTCTCCATCTTCTCGCGTCGTCGCTTCTTCGTCTTCCTCTCCGCGTTATATCCTCCTCGTTTTTTCCACGTTTTCGCGATTCCCTCGATCCTGCCGCTTCGAAGCATCTACGGTTACAGTCTACTTTTACGGTAGGGCAATCAACCACCTGAACTCCCCTTTCCCTCCGACCCCGCTGTCCACGCCACGCTCGCGCTCAGGCCCAAGTTGAGAAACCTTCGAGGAACACTTTTTCCTCGAATCCCAACCTCAGCACCGAGACTCGCCATTATAACTACTCGCTCATCCCTCTTCGACATTGTTTTTGCTAAATCGCTTTTTCTTGCGCCAGATTCGCGAATGAAAATATATATTTTCTCGTTTTTCTCACTCTGATCTCGTTCTTCTTTTTAGTCTAGGACAAATTTTCTTCTTTTTCTTTTCTTATTGTTTAATTATCTCCAGATTATTTACTTTTTTTCTTAAAGTGTGTAACATATGAGTTCTGCATATCGACGTTTTTTAAATATTTTAGATTATTTTTTAAATTATCACAAATTTAACCTATTTTTAATTTTATTTAAATCATGTATGTACTCTGTTATTTTTTATAAATGATGTACTTTTGAGGAAATTTTTTGTATATATATACTTGAAAAATTACGATAAAAATGTTTCATTTTTTAATTGATATATTTTTTATTAATTCGTCTTTGAAAATGTGTTGCACGGAAATCGTAACACTGAATTAATTGTCGTGTTTTTCTGTTTTTCAGTTGTACGTCAAAATATGTGGGTGAATACTGTCAGCACCTGAATCCCTGTCACAAGGGTCCGCGGTGTCAAAACGGCGGATCTTGCAGGGTGCGCGAGGCTCCCGATGGAGGAACGCCCTCCTTCGTTTGCAACTGCCCGGTCGGTTTCAGCGCAAGTCTCTGCGAAATTCCGCTGAAAAATGCCTGCGACTCGGTCCCTTGTCTCAACGGAGCCACTTGCGTTCTCAAATCGCTATACGACTACGTTTGCACTTGCGCCACAGGATACACTGGTAAGAGAACGAAATAAATTTTTTTTTTCATACATCTTTTCAGTCAGTTCGATCGATTCTCTGGAGACAAGTTATTAAATTGAAAATTTATGCTGACTGCTTCGTTGTTTTTATACTATAAAAATTGATACGTTTAATTTTATAATTTTATATATTTACATATTTACATTTTAACATTCATTTTATAATTTATTTATAATCAAAATTTAATTTATAATTACTTCTTACGTACTGAATTAGTGAGAAACAATTAATTTATCAGGAATTTGTATTCAAAAAAAGTTATACTATTCGATTTAACGAAGCTTTACCATTTAGATTGAAGTATGAATTGTTGAAGAAAAGTTAAACCTTTAAAATGAACCACCTTCAAATTTATCATTTTTCCTGTCACATAAATTTCACGGGATACGTCAATTTTTTATTTTTTACTTTTCTACATAAAGTGAGAACGGACAAAGAGGCATTGTAAAAAGTAACGTTAGAAAATTATCAGATCGTTCGAATTGCAGAAATTATTATGCGAGGCGCAGTGCGTTGATTTTTTTTCTTCTAATTTATTTATTACGTTACCGGCACAATAATGGGTCGCCGTTATAATTCGTTCGGCTCGCGTGTGTCATCGGGAGGCACAGAAGCGTGACGGTGATTTCTCGATAAAACGACCGTCGTCCTTGCGAAATGATAATAACAGCGAAGACTGAGGGAAATTGGAAAAAAAATCAATGAAAAAAGAAATGTGGAAAAAAAAACGATAAAATGAAAATATAGCAGACGAGTCTTGACTGAACGTTACAATTCGTAATCGATGCGGATTATTTCCATATAATTATTCGCGCAGGCGCAATTGCACGAATCAAAGGTAGCCGATTTTCCTTCAACTCTGTACAAACATTAAATTTTTTTATCTTTTATTTTTTTATTTCTCTCGTTTTTTACTCTTCGTCCCGTTCGGAGAGAAGAAAAAACCGTTAATCGCGTCATTATCATACGAGACGCATTTTTCCGAGTTCCGAGCCGCAACAAGGTGTGACCGGATATGTGTGCATAGGAAAAATCATATTAATATTACGCATTAACGTGTGGCATAATTACCCGTGGACGTCACACTCGAGCGTGAGAATTCGTACTATCTTGATTGTCGGGCACGAGATTTCTTTCATTCCGCGCATTTTTATCTCTCTCGATTTTTCTCTTTTTTGAATTTATGCGAGACGAATCGCTCGAGACTTTTCATTCAGCCGGCAATTACATTGAATTAATTATCTGAAATAATTGCCGAGACGATCGACGTCCACGTAGAGAAACTTTGAATTGAATAATAAGAAAAAGAAAATAATGTATGCTCGTATGACAAAAAATAAATAATTGTTTCGAGCTTGAAAATAATATAATTCTTGAAAATATTTGTTCGAAGTATCAAAGGGGATAATTACAAATGGATATATGAAAGATATCTGGCATTGAGTCTCGATCGTAAAATCGTGCGGTATATTTAACATTCCGATTGTGCAATCGTCGACCACCGATAAAGCGCCCTGATAGATTAATTCCGTGGGAAAAAGGAAATTAAGAGGATTGAGAAAGTCTCGGGTCAGGTGGAACGATACGGCCACGCGTCGCTAAGGGAGCGAGAAAAATGATGAAAAATGAAGAAGGATGAAACATTTTGAATGAAAAAATGGCAGTTTCGAAGTGAAATAAAAGTGGCGAAGCCGAAATATTATAGTTACTCTTATCAATGTTTTCGAAAAAAATAAAAATAAAAAAAATTTGTCGAAGCGACTTAGAGCGCGTTTTCATGCCCCATGGTGAGACGCGCGACCTCCCTGCTGTGGCCCATTCTCGAATCTCGTTATGGAAGGAGGGTATTTGATTAAAAACTCCCGATAAAATATTTCCTCGAACGAGGAAAATTTTCTACCGTTCACTTTCGAAAGTCGACAAATTCGTGGGCCATCGCGTTATAGATGGAAATATATTACACACGAGACACGTAAAAAGTCCAGAAAATATTTTCTACTGTGATCAAAAATGTGTTAAATTCTTCTCTCTCTCTCTCTTGCCGGAGATTACGACAAATTTTATTTTCGTGAACAGCTAACGTTATTTAAATTTATTACGTCGTTAGATTATGTAGAGGATTAAGCGTAATAAATTAATCTTCTTTTTATGTAGTTATTTTTTATTTACCTCTATTCAATTTGTTTCTTCCAGGCAAGCAATGCGAGAAACTCGATCACTGCGCCTCGTCGCCGTGCAAAAATGGCGCGATCTGCAACTCGCTCGACGACAACTATCGGTGCACTTGCGCCCCGGGATTCACTGGTCCCAATTGCGCGGAGGACATCAACGAGTGCGATCGAAGCCCATGCAAATACGGCAGCTGCATAAATACTCACGGATCCTACAAGTAAGTAGATCAATATTTTAACAATGATTATTTACATTGATCAAAAAAAATATTGCTGATTTGGATTGAGATCTTGTTTTATCGAAAATCTTTTCATTTTTTTCGTATATTAATTTTTTTTAAATTATTTTTTACTTTTGTTCTATTGTTTTTAATTTCAATTCATTTGAATTTCAATGAATCAATGACAGTCCAATTTTTTAAAATTTTGAACTAATTGCGGATGCAATCAAATAAAAATTGCTGTAATTGAACTAGTACACTAACATTTCGAGTCAACGAATAAAATTTTTATCCCAACTTCTGTCATTTGCACCAATGACATGACAAAAATATACTCATTTATTTATTACATAAATTGCATAATTCCAAGTGTAAATATATCGAAAAACGAGATATTCTACTGCAATCGAGCCAAAAATATCGTGCTCGAGCCAATAACACATAATACTGCTGATTAATAAAAGTATACAATAATATTTCTGATGGCGATCGGTGTGTCTTTTATCCGAATGTGGAACCGATAGGACATGGCGATAGGACGGGTCGGTGTCTAGATATTTTTCTCCGGATCGAGCGAGAAGGGATGATCCGTTCGATTTATAACCGGTGATTATTTAGTTTAAGGCAATGATTACCTAAATGGTCGGTCGGGAGGGAGCTCTCGTAGCGGGAGTTGCGCGGCCCGCGGTCAGCGAGAGATCACCAAGTGAAATACGACAGAGTTATATCGCGCTCGTGTGCGTATTCGCCACAGGCAAGAAAGATGCCACGAAATAATGGCTCGTGCAGCGGAGGGGGCGTCGGCGGCACGTCGACCGCGCGAGAGCAGATAGCAAATCCAGGCGAACAAAAAGATGAGGAAAAAACGAGCACGAGAGAGGGACGACGCGGTCGTGCCTCTCCTCCGTATTACGATGTGGGAAAGAAAGGCGGAGAAACAGCAGGCTATATATGAGAAGAATTTGAAATTTTCTCCTTCTTCCGTCCTCTCTCGCTCTCCGTTTTTCCTTCATAATATTTTTCCAATATTTCCAAGTTATTTACCTCTATATATTTCTATTTTAAAGAAGAGACGAGGCCTCTAATCGATTAATCGAAGGGGTTGAGGGGGTATCCTTTCCATTTTTTCAATAATTTTCAAGGGGTGATAAATTTTTTTTTAAATTGATGAATTTACATAATTCTTGCGCCGTTCGCTTCGTTTTGCAAAAAACTTTAAGAATTACTCTTAATGAAGTTGATTTGGTGAAGAGAAAGAAAAGATATCTATAGAGAAAGACTCGTCAAATTTCTTGAAATTTTTTTTTCGATTTTAAGAGCCTATTCGATCGAAAATTTTCCGTAGGTAACGAAAATTATAATTATTTGGGGCGCAATTCAAAAATTCATACTGAAAAATTCAAAAAACTGATCAAAAAGTCAGTTTTTTCGATTTTTCAATGTGAATTCGTGGATTGCACCCCGAACAATTATCATTTTCGTTATCTACGGGAAATTTCCAATTGAATAGGCTCTTAAAATCGAGAAAAAAAAATTCAAAAATTTTTGCCAATTTTTTAAGGTATACCCCTTTCCATTTTTTCAAAAATCTTCAAGGGCT
>JAPYYW010002840.1:0-17932 GCA_030522545.1 Cremastinae sp. A BG-2022a
ACCACTCAGATAGCGCGCAAGTCGCCGGTCTTAGAGAAATTTGAACAAGTAATTTTCGCCCGGACGCATTCGACCCCCCTTCATACATTGAGGGTTAATTGCTGTCACTTTTAAGAATAATAGATTTTATGATTCTTAATTGAGGCAGCAATTATAGATATTGTAGATTAAAATTGTTTGATTTTGATAAAAATTCAGAATGCCTACGGAGAAAATATGCCCATAGAAAAAATTCTGGATTAAAATGTGACAGCTTATGAGTTCCAAAAAACGTGTGCATGATCTCAGAAAAAGTAAAATAAGTGATGGGATAGAAATAATTCCACAAATGCGATCTTCAACAATGCATTATATCAATTCCCAAATGAAAATTTACATTGTTTTGTAACAATAGAGGCGTAAATTATTAAGTCCACTTCTATACTTTTACTGTTTTTTCGATTTTAAGAGCCTATTCGATTGGAAATTTTCTGTTTGAATTTCCAATTCATATTGAACAAGCCAAAAAACTGATTTTCGGATCAGTTTTTTGAATTTTTCAATTCTTGAATTGCGCCTCGAATAAGTAGCATTTTCGTTATCTACGGGAAATTTCCGATCGAATAAGGTCTTAAAATCGATTTTAAAAAATTCGAAAAATTTTGCAAATTTTTTAAGGTTTCCATTTTTTCAAAAATCTTCAAGGCGTCATAACTTTTTAAAAAATGCATGTATTAATATAATTCCAACGCCATTCGCTTAGTTTTGTAAAAATCTTTAAAAATCACATTTTATAAAGTTAATTTCGTCAAGAAAAAGGATAGATATTGCTAATTGAAATTTTCATGGGTCCACGATACCCAGTGTGACTTACCAAATTTTTTGAAATTTTATTTTTTCGATTTTAAGAGCCTATTCGATCGGAAATTTCCTGTAGACAACGAAAATGTTAATTATTTCGGGTGAAATTGCAGAATTCATATTGAATAAACCAAAAAACTGGATTTTGGATCAGTTTTTCTATTACCGCGAGGGCACGAAGCCTGCTAGTTCAATAATATAACTTTTTCTTGAATTAATTTTTTGTATTTGAAAGTATTGAAACAAAAAATTTGAAAAATTTTGCGAATTTTCGAAGGTATACAGCAGTGGCCCGAGCCACTGTAATAACCTGCTAGTTAATAATAAATATATTATAATAATTCGAGAAAATTTTTTCTAAATTTTCTTGTATTCATAATAGTATTTTCCAATAATTCTTAAGAAATTATTCATAGAAATAACTGTTATTTCAAACATTGAATAACAAATGAACAAAAATAGAGATATTAGGTCTATCGGAAAGTTCTGACCGGTATTTTCGCCTAATGCGTATCAATAGCAAAATGAAGAAAACATCCCAGCGAATCTAATGCAACAAATTGCATCTTGACAATAATAAATAATTTGTTGATAATCAATCGATCGCTTGATGGGCAAGAACTCGGCGGGAGCTCCGATCTCCATATTTTATACGCATACTTATTCTATTCCCGTCGAGGAAGAGCAATTTCATTCACTTACGTAAAAACTTATGTCTTGCTCGTGTTCACAAAATTGTCCCATATTGTACGGGCGCGCGCTCGGTAAGCAGTCGCGGCGGTGTGACGTCAAAAGCTCGAATGTCCCGGAGCGATAAATAATTCATGCTGTCCAATCCTACGCGCGGTATCGATAGAGACATACGGACGCCAGAGAATGTACTGCGGGGCTCAAGCCCGTGACTCGCTCCGTTTCAGTGCTGTGTGTTTTCGGCTTATCCAAATACAATTATTGGCTTTATCTCGATTATTCAGTTGTTGCCCGCGATTCGTGTCCGAGCTTCGTCGTACAAATAATTTTTTCACCTTTTACTAAACTCGGGACAATCGCGACGAGAAATCTGTCGCGAGTGCAGGTGAAAAATTATCGCTTTCGTCGTTAAAAAAAAGAGCGAAAAGCAAAAATGGTAATGCGGAGCCGCGATTCTCGCCTCACCGGTCCACCGACGCGCGGAGATTTCAGATAAAAAAAAATCAACGATCGGGTCCGTTCGTAAACGAGCAATTTTATTTTTTCTCCTCCTCGCTCCGAGATAACTTATCTCCTCCTCAATACTGACGGAACTAAGAACCGCTTCCGGCCTCCGTAGAGACTGTTCTCCCGGTCGTGCGATCTGTTTCTGGATTATCTTCCCGGAAATCAATTACGTTTTACGGTTTCTTCGAATATTCGGAATGAGGATGAATATAGGCCGGATCGGGGGCCGCTCGCGATTTGAGGGAAAAATAAAAAAGGCACGAATAAAAAACGCTCTCGAGTCTATTTAATTCCCGCGTCTTGACATTTGGCATGGAGAATGGGAATAATTCGGCGCGCGAGCGTTAAAAAAGTGCGAGGCGATCGGCGGGGAAGGGAAAAAAAAACAAGAATCGAAAGCGATTGTGCGTCTTGGACAGAAACGAGTCCGTTGTAAACTCGCGCGTTCGCTCGACAATGAAACGAGGCATCGAACAATGACTGGGCTCACGTATATGCGAGAGAGTGGCCGGCGGTAAACAGCCCGAGGTGGAGGGAGACGTCGAGAGAATCTCTCTCGTAGTTTCGGTCGGAAGGAATGCGTGTGTGATGAACAGAACAGAACGGGGTGGGGAGCGAGCGAGAGGGAGAAAACGATATAGGGGGAAAATCGGGAGGAGAGAATAAGACGACGCGAGAGTGAGATAAAATCAAGAGAGAAAGAGCGAGAGGAAACGAGATGGGAAGGACACGCGACAGTGAGAGAAAGAAAAAAGTGAGAGAGAGATGGAAATAAACGAGTGTGAAAAAAGTACGAGAAGAAAGAAATTAATAAATCTTTATTCATTATGTTTTTCACAAAGAAAAAATAGAATATAGTTCTTTATTCTTTATTTTTCGCCAAACATGTATGTGAGAGACACAGAGAATAAGAAATGAACGAGAGAGTAAAATCAAGAATGAAATAAGTAAAGATATAGGGACAAAAGTAAGATAAATAAAATAGAAATAAATGAGAGGGAAGAAGAGAATGAGACAAAACGAGAGAGATCGAGGGATGGGTGAGAAAAAAAAACAAGAGGGAAAAATCAACAAAGAAATAATAAAAGATAGAAGTGGGAACAAGAGAGAACGAGAAAGAACAATCGAGGAAGAAATAAAGAAACAAATAGAAACTTTTCATCAAAGTTAACACAGGAATTACGTGCAGAGAACTCGCCAATACGGTGAAAATGAATTCAAACGACAAAAATAGAAAGAATATAGAGTAGAAGATAAAAGCGAATAAAAACGGGTGATGAGAAAAATCAAGAAAGAGATGACAATAATGAAGAAAAGATATCTGGAGAGAGAGACAGCAAGATCAGCAAAAACAGAAATAAAGAGGAGTCAAGAAGGAAGCAGAAAGAAAAAAAAAGTGAATGAGAAGAAGCAATAAGCGAGTAAGATCAAGAAGAAGAAGTGAGAAAGAGAGAGAGAGAGAGAGAGAGAGAGAGAGAGAGAGAGATGAGAGCAGAAGTAAAAAATAAGAAACAGCGAGAGAGACACATGTGTAAAGAGCGAGAAAAAAGTAGAGAGAGAGAGAGAAAGAAGTGCGAGTATAGGAAACTCGTGATAGTGGGAAGGCGACAACGCTGTGCGGAGGTGGCCAGCGCCGCAAGTAGAGAGAGCGCGGATGACGTTGGACGATTGAGGAGCGTGTGGCGTGCAGAGGGGTTGGGTGAGGGTGGCCAGGGGGGGCAGGGAGGGAGCCCGGCAAAGCGCCGAGTGGAAGGGATCGTCGATTCGCCGCGGGGCGCGCGGCGCGGCGGGCATCCGAGTACGAAACGCGTAAACACAGAGTCAACATGTAAACAGGCCACTCGCGAGACAAACAACGTGGGGGCCACCGCGCGGGTTGCGCGCCCGACGAGCGAAACCTCCGGATCGCTCGCTCGCTCGCTCGCTCGCGTTTCTGTTTCGCGTACTCGGCTCTCGCACGCACACGTACACGCACGCCTTCCTTCCCCATTCCGCCGCGCGCCCGCGTGTGTGTGTTTTTATTGAACGTGTCGCGCCGATTTATCGGATCTCGCTCCGGCGCATACGCTTTCTGGCTTTTGCGTTAACGCGTTACTTTTTCCCCGCTTGTCCGGCTCTCGTCGCGAAAATAAAAAAAAAACAGAGAGAGAGGGAAGTGAAAAAATCAAACACGCACGATCTTTTCGCTCGCGCGATACTCTCGACGCCGTTCGCTCACTCGTCGCGCGCGGACCATCCGCGATTTTTCGCGCTTCGCTCGAATACAGTAACGAAATAATCGGTTTTTTACCCTCTCTCTCTCTCTCTCTCTCTCGCGTCCCTCGCTCCTCCGCGCATTATCGCCTGACACAAAGTCTCTCGCACGTTGTTTCGTCAAACGGTCTCGCGCGTGCGCGCTCCGCCGTTTCCACTGATTTCTCTCTTATTCTTTTCTCATTCTCGTTATTAAATATACTATTTTTTCTTCCTCTTCCTCCTCGTGCTCCTCCTCGAAGCCTGTACCAGGACGAGTTGGATTTCCCGGCGATCGCGAGTGACAGTGATATCGTGAATGGGAGCCAATAAAATGGGCGAGAGCGGATCGGCCGCGGACGCGAGCAGTCTTCGAAATCTCTGGGCGGCTTCGTAAGCTCGCGTTCGCGTTCGCGCTTATAATTAGTGCGAGACTGGAGGAATTTCGGTGCGGGAATCGCTCGGCGTCTGCGGCCTCTCCTGTTTACGCCTGAGCGAGAAAAGTGGCGACGGAAGGAAAAAAAGCGACGCGCGGACCGCCCGAGCGAGCCCCGCGCTCCCGTATATTCGTGCGCGAGTTACAGAGTTGGCAAGGTCGTGGTTCAACGATGACTGACGAGTGGAATTCTGGACGGGCAGCTGGCTAGCCAGCCCGCGAAATAAATATCTTCTCGCGCGTACACCGATCGATCGCGACAGTGATGTGAATCCTCTGTTCATTTTTCCCCCTTCGTATAACGTGTCGTCTCCTCGCTCGCGACACGGTGAAAAAGTTTTGCTCCGGAGTTTGTGCTAAATCGCGCGACCGAGTCGCCGGAAATAACGTTCGCCGAGCGCGATCGAGACTCTGTCGCACGCTCCGAACGTTTTTTATCCTCCCCCTCCTCGATCCGGGAGAGCGAGAAAAGAGGAAAAAGCTCGAGAAACTCCGATCGGGTGACACACGTCAGTGCTCCCGCGATATATAGATCGCTCTCCGCGCCGCATCGCTCAACAGGTGTACGCGCTCTGTACGCGTCACTCGCCACCCGCCGAACGCACGTATGTAAATTCATGAATCCTCCTATAACGCCTCGTATACGATTTATTCCTGTACACGAGTATCGGCAAGCGACTCGTAACGATTCCCATCGATTCCACCGAAATTCACTCCCTTTTCCCACTTTCCATCCATTTTTTTGTACTTTTTTAAAGATAAAAAGAATGTCTCGACATTTTTATAGGATTTTTTGAGGATTTTTACTTCGTTTTTTTCCCCGTCTTTTTTTTTCGAATTTTTATTTTTGATCGTGCATGGGTCTGATTGTTTTAATATAGTTTTTTTTTACGGTATCGTTTCGGTTATTTGAATGCCTTGTGCGATGGCGGATCTGAGCGTTTCGAAATCGTGAACACGTGGTCGCGGGGAGCACGTGCTTCCCATGACATCGAACCCGTTGTCTCACTTCCTCCTTCTTTATTCTCCCTTCCGTCCTTGACAGTATCCAGCACAATGACCTCTTTCTTCATTCTTTCTCCCTCTTTTATCATTTTATGTCGAATTCGTTTTCATCCAATTAGATACATTTTTACTGTAATTATAACACTAATTGAATTACTCATATTTTTAAATTATTTTTAGATATTTCTTATTGTCAAGTTTTTTTTGGGCAATACAATCGGAACTTATTAATACGTTCAATACACATTTTTTCACTAATTACATTCTCATGTAATCACTGAAATAGAGGACAGTGATTGAACTCGGGAAAAAATCGAGTGGTTATCAGACATTCGAAAATCTTTTTTAAAATTAACGACGATAAAAGCACCCCGACATAGTTTTAAGATATAAATGATTCATGTAACCTGAAGAGACAGAGCTGGAGAGTGTTTTGGTATAATTGAGTACATTTAAAAGAGAATCGAACGAGCGGTCACTGTAAAACCTTTTAGAAAAATAGCCGGTAAACGAAAAAGAAATGTACTTCGACAATTATATTACGACGAATTCCACTTTAATCGATAAAACATTTATTTTAAGTGGACCAATACTTTATTAACTTCCCATTTTAAAATTTTCACCGCACGGTACAAAATTTCGTACAAAATTCTTTGTGCACCCAACTTTCTTACTAAACATTTAATTTTAATTGTCTGCATCGAAAAAAGATGGAAAATTTAAATATATATATATATATTTTAGGTTTTTATTATACAAAAGACTTTCTGGGTGAAAATCATCGAAATTCCACTGAGAACTGTTCTCGATTCGGCAACGATCTACCTATTAACAATTCCCTCGTAATATTTTATAAATTAATCTATCTCACAATTTTGACACATTTAAAGTGATTATAAAATCGATTCTGTGAATTTTTAATACAAATAACGAAATCTGCACATCATTTTAAAATTGAATCATTCGTTCCAAAGAACTTATCGAATTACCTTAATAAAATTTCAAAATGAAACCCGCACGTGTAAAGTAGACAGAATTTATACAATTAAGTGCATTTACAAATAAAAATCGTATAAGGAGTCTGTAGAACATTGGAAAATATTTTTGGCAAAGTTTTGACGAAAAAAAAAGAAGTGAGTGCAATTTAAATATAAATCGTGCGTGCAAGCTCGAGAGCATGAGCCAGAGAGTATCGTTAATTAAACAAAGAACGAGAAGTACATGGCCGTGTACAATATTACAATCGCTAGTACGAACAGCTAGAGTGTAAACAAAAGCGTAACGAGCAAACAAGCCTCGATACGGCAAAACCGTGTATAATGTAGTGTTTAGTTGCTTGTTATTGAGAGAGAGAGAGAGAGAGAGAGAGGGGTGGAGAAAAAGGGAGAGAGAATGCACTGGAAGATTGCATTGAACTCCGCGAGTCGATAATACGAACAAGCTCGCTGCTCCTTGTTTCTTCTCTCTTCATGTTCCTCTCCCCCCGTCCCAACCCCACCTCACCCCTCGCCTCTCTTCCGATGCAAACTCAACCAACGTCAATACACCATTCGCACAACAGGCTCGCCAGCTCCGAAGCACCTCCCCGCCGCGTTGCGAACATCATAATATTTGATTTTGATAAAAAGAAACTATTGTATCGTCATGCTCGCTAATAATCCATTCTCATTAACACGAGCAGTAAATTCCTCCTTTTTTTTTCTTTTTTTTCTTCCCATCGATTTGCATTGTTCTGTATTATTTTTATTCTTTATTTTGTGGGATATTTTTCTGACCAGGATTATTTTCACCCTTTATTTCTTCATTCATTTTTTCGGCCGTTGCATCGTCAAAAAATAAAAGTATGGAATTTCCATATTTTCCCTCGAGCTTGCAAATTTGTTTTTGTAGCGGGAAAAACATATTTCCCCAGTGTGGATGTAAAAATATTTGAAAAACAAGTCACTTTTTCTTTTATTTTCTTTTTTTGACTGGTATTGTTCTTCAAATTATATTCATTTTTTAATTTTATAGCATATATTCCTATAAAATTATTCTTACAAAAAAATGTGTAATTTTGTAATTTTATAGAATATTCGTATAAAAAATGTCAGAGTCGATGGAAATGTTGATGAAATTTGTCGATCGTCGCATCGTCAAAAAATAAAAGTATAAGGGAATTTTCGGATTTTCCCTCGCAGTCGGAATTGTTTGTAATGAAGAAAAAGCATTTCCCAGGTGACGATGTAAAAATTAGAAAAAAAATGGCGTCTTGTCGATATCGGATCGAGGCACGTCACTGATCAGGACAGAGATTTCCCTCCGTGAACGAAAGAAAATGGGAAACGTCCGCGTATTACATCGATCGGATTATTTTTTTTTTTTTCGGTTCGTATTTTCCGGCCTGCGGTTCGAAGTTGCGCGAGGAAAAAAGATTGGCCGCGGGGACGGGGGAAAAAAACTTGGGCGCTCGGGGAAAACGCGTTATATTCGGTAATCTGTAACGTGGCCAGGATCGCGAAATGACCCGGGCACCGCGCGAAGACCCCGCGGGAATTCTTGGAAATTAGTTCATTTGCATTCCCATGGACGTCGTCGTTGTCGTCGACGTTCTCGCGGCTCGTCCCGTCTCTCTCTTTCTCCTCTGTGCGACTTTTCGCGCGTGGATATAACAGCCACGTGGCCATTTGTAACTCTACACATTTTTCCAGTACACTTTGCAAATGTTCCTGCGAAATATCATTTTTTCGCCCCTTTCCTCCCCCTCTTCTTCCTCTTTTTTTTTTTAATTTCTTTATTTCGAAATTTACATTGTTCACCTGTGCATCCGAGATAACGAACTTCATCGACAAAATTACACTCATTTCCTGACGCCATTATCCACGAAACTTTTTCTCGTCTCGAGGCGAGTCGAGAGATTTTCACACTTCTGCTCTCTGGTCACGTCTATTTCTGTTTTTCGTTTTTTTTTCTTCTTCTTTTTTTTCCTACTAGCGAAACGTCCAAAGTTTTTTCTTTCATTACTTCTTTGTTTATTGCCAGGCATCGTTCGATGGATTTTGTTATTCACGATTTTTTGGAAGCGTGTCGTTGACCAGCGGGCCGCGATCTTGAATTTACTGCTGGCTCGGGCCTTGACGTCAAGGTCCCGCTCTCTTCTTTTTTCTTCTCTCTCTCTCTCTCTCTCTCTCTCTCTCTCTCTCTCTCTCTTCGCTTCGTCGTTTCAAAACACTTTTTTGAACAATATTCGACGGAGAAGCGGTTTCATTCGGTTCGCGGCGCGAATAAAAGCCACGGACGTTTCTCTCTCTCGTTTTTTATTGGAAGAAAAAGGCAGAGATGGATTCCATTCCGGAACCAGCTGGTCACGATGTTTGTTACGCGACGACATCGTCACTCATCTCCGGACTCGTTTAACCCGATTAAAATTTAACATACGAAAAATCAAATTCATACTTTTTTTTTTCAATTTCCAGCTGTCATTTTTACCAAAAGCCGATACCTCGATGAATTTATTCAAACAAGCCCAAGTTTACGAAAACAATTCGACAGTCAGTAAAAAAAACGTTCATTATGTTCAGGGTCTCGTTGACTCGAAACGAAAATTCAATTAGAATGTCGGAAAAATGAGTCTCGATACGAAGCTGGCATTTTCGAATAACCAAATCGAAGAGTGAGTCAGATATCCCGGACTGCGTAATAAATTAAAATATTTTGTGCCGAAGTGCCCGATCGTTTGGAGAAATTTCGAGAGAGAAGCCGCGGGGATTACATCGGCCAAGTTGAAAATGCGAATCGTACGATGCGAAGCTCGCAACTTTGAACCAGATTGAAATGAGTCATGTGTCCAATTACCTGAAAGAAGGATTTCCTGTTTAGTTAGGCTAGTTTGAGTGGGCGTCTATGAAACGCGAGAGTCGAGACCGAGTGTGTGTAAACACAGAGACGAGCGCCGAGAGATCGAGAGAGAGAGAGAGAGAGACGAGTGTCGGACGGGAATGTTTCATGTGTGCTTAGAGAGCTAAATCGCAATATCCCGGTGCACCGGAGAGCTCCGACTGCACTTAGCGAAATACCGGTTATAGAGATATAAATTGTTACAATGTGTACGAAGTGGTGCTAGCGAAAACCTGTCTGTACCGTACCGTTATACTTGGAGCTATCGATGCGCGAAGCCCGATTGTGTTCTCCGGACGTTCCTGGGCAACGAGTCACCGGGGATAAAAAAGCGACGTAGACGTCGAGATACGGGGTACAAAAATAAACAACGAGAATAAAACAATGGCATGAAAGTCGTGGAGTCGCTGGGTCGTCGGGGACACGCGCGAAATAATTGCTGGCGAACGATAATAACAGCTCTTCGGGAGCGTAAAAATATAAACGGAGGAGGAGCGTCGAGGAACGTTTCTCTGGTTCGAGCCTCTGTACCAGGCTGCTGATGTAATCGAGTTTACGGGAGAATCTCTTGGGAGTGTTTACGGCGCGCCGAATATCTTCGATCGGCTGTTTTGCCTCCCAAGCAGAATCTCGAAATTCGGCCGGTAATGGACGACGGGTGACCGATTCGACCCGGCACGGAGCACATCCTGAGATGACGTAAATCATGCTCCGAGCTCGACCAGACCCTCGGATGCTGGATCCTGGCAATCCTCAAGATTGCGAGAAAGAGAGAGAGAGAGAGAGAGTAAGGGATGCCTGATACATTATTCCACTCCTAATGTGGCAGTACGTGCATGAGGAGCTTGGCAATCTCTCGCCGTACACTCATTTCTAGATAGCACCTTTGCCACGATATATTCCAACCCTCCTGGACTTTGCAACCCTTCACTTGCTCCCAAGACGTGACTCTTATTTCCGGACCTCCCAAGCCTTGGACTCTGAAACAACTTGCAAGACTTTCGTACATTTTGGTCCAATTTCGGTCAACTTTCATTCCGTCGTGCACCCTTTTTCCCTCACAATATAATATCGCAATAAGAAAATAATCATTTAAAGTATAGTGATGAAGAACGAAAAATGAATTCTGTTCGATATTTTTTGAATATTTATTGAAATGTTTGAACGAATTCAAGTTTTATTGTGGAAAATCTGTAATTCTCACGAAAAACGGAGCTGAAGTGAGAACCGCTGGTGACATGGTAAATTTTGGCGTTGGAGACCCGAGACGTCAAGGGAGAAAGGGTTAAAGGAAGAGGGGTGTAAGTCTGTCCCGGTTTCTCCGCGTTATCTCGCTTCCTGCTGTAGGAGAAGGGTTGAAGCACGTCGGTGCCTTTCTCGCAAAATTACGGGGGGAAGGGTGAAAAGGTGGCACGGTCGCTGTTTGGGAATGTCGAGAGATACTCGGGTGTCGCCTTCGCCTTTTCCCGCGATTTTCCTCCCGCCTCTTCGCTGTCCCCGTCGCGCCTTTTCTTCCGATATAAAGTCCGGGAGGGTGAAGGTGCCGCGCGAAAACGTTTTCACGATTTTGCCGAGCTAATTGTTATGCATGGCGAGCATTTCGCTCCGTTTAGCCTTTAAAACCAACGTCGTCTGACTTCGCGGCTCTTTTTCCACGACACATCTCGCCCAAGGTGGATATTCGGTAAAAAGAGAGTTCGTTTCGTCAAAAATACATAAAATAAAATTAAAAAACACTGATAAAAACTGCATTGATGCTTGTTTCGTATATTTTGATCGGTTTGTAAAAAAATGCTCATTAAAAATGACGATTGTTGTCCGAAATGTGGTAATTTTTGACACAATCGTTCCAGAGTTTGCCGCTTGATCATTCCGGCGCCATATTGTTACGTTTAATATCAGAGCAAGCGTTTGCAGGACTCTGAAACATCACGAAGGGGATTGCCCTGTAGGTATCGCGGTCTGCTTCAGGTTTCTCTCTGCCTCCGCAATGCCTAGTCCCGATAACGGTATTTAAACTAGACTTAACCGAGCGACCCAAACAGCTGGTCACCACCAAAACACTCAGCCCTTCGTTTAATACGAGAAGCAATTCGTTATCGTTATCACACCAGATACATATATTTACCCAAAACTACAAAATTAATAGAATAATAACAATCGAGAACATCCAGTAATTCGATAACTAAAGATACACGCGCAATAATAAACATACAATAAAAGAGATATTTAAAATAACAAAAGAACTCCGGAAGCGAATAATTTTGTTTCACAAACGATTTAGTATGGAAATTGGAAGATTATTTCGTGGTCCGAAAGAAGCTTCTAATTCGAGAACCCATTATTTATTTTGACAAAATAACATTCACGAACATCTAATAGCGGATTTTCACGGACGTATTAATTTTATTTTCGTCTATTTATAATGTGGCGTATATGTGTCACGTGTCTAAACGCCATTCATACATCAGCGATAGGCCGGGAGTACTTTTGAATCACCCACGCCCGTACCTACGTGTTTCTCCCTCTTCCTCCCTTCTCGCGCTCCATCTCACGTACACGAATATTTTAACGCTCGCATCGGCGTGTATGAGTTTTCTACACGGACTTGTATATACATAATCCGTTTGCATTGCGTGTTTCGATAACGTTCTCGAGACTCTCTCGCCGCAGTATTTTACACACTCATTCTTTCTCCCTCTCTCTCTCTCTCTCTTTCTCTATTTCTCGGCTCTTATATTCTCTCGTTGTTCGTCCCTTCCCCAAAACCACAATCGAGAAATTAGCTTGGATATTTCGCTGCGAATCTCGTTGCTTTTACCCAGCGACATCGATACTCGCGAGCGCGTTCGCGCCGGCTTCTTCGACGACTCTCCGCCAATTCTGATTTCCCGACACATCGCATTGTCACGTTGACGACCATAAATCTCACTCGCTTTTTTTCCCCTCTGATTCACTCCTTTAACGACGCAGTTTCACGATCTTTTTATTTGTAAATTCTAAATAACACTTATTTCACGATTTATTCGAAAGACTGCGATTTTTTTTTCACGAAATATTAACTCATAGTTTCTTCCTTTTTTGTTGTTGTCGGAAAGTGAACTTTTTTTTCGTCCAGAAATTCTTTTTCGCTTGAGCGTTCCGATACGCGCGTTTTTCAGCTAATAATAAAAATGGGCGCGATCAACTGCGGAAATAGAATGAGAAACGTGTAATTTTTTTTTATTTTCAATTATTGATCTGTTTGTTCGACAACAATAAGTGCTGTGATAAATTTATCACGTAAATGATTATGACGATCTCGTGCTCCGGCTCTTTGGACACTTGACCTAGAACTCATTGTATTTCATTGTACGACTATAAAATAGTTTATGGTTGGCAGCTTTAAATTCTCGTGTAGTATAATAATCGCTTGGCACACGTGCACGCGTAAACGCGTTGGTGTACGCATGTATTTATACAATAAATGTGTGTTTTCTCGCGATTACGCACTCGCCACATCTCGCGGTTGACGAGCGATTAGTGTTTCTTTGTTATTACCGAGGAACGTGCCCGAAGCGGCGAAACGGCTTCTTAATCACTTCAACGAAAATACACGTAAGAACGAGATCGTCAGCGCCCGCTCGATAATGCTCTTTCCCCATTTTTTTCTTCCCTCAAGCTATAATTTCATCTCGATGTTGGAACAAGACCGTGAAATTAATACTTTATCGTTTCTATTATTCAATTTTTTACAATTTTCCATGTAAAACTTCGTTGGACGAGCCAAAAGCAGTTTTTATTTTTTTTACAGATACATGAACAAAAATTTGGTCGTATGCTCAGACAAAATTAACGAAGAAAATATTTTTTTTTGTTCAATTTTTTAAAACGTTGAGATATAATATTTTTTTAATCGTAAAAAATAACTTTTAGAAAACTATGAAGCCTGTAATAAAATTTAGATATTTTAAAATAATTATCAAAAATGGTTTTTTTCCCATTTAAATGGACATTGATTGCATAATCTTTTTTGAGGTCAAATATTAGTTGTCTGATGGTGAACCGAGCACATATCCATGGATTCTCGTAGATAAAGGATACATTTTTCCCCATATTATAACAAGAACGTGCACAAAACTGCGTGAAATTTATCTCATCAAGACAGGTATATATAGGTGAAAGCTTATTCTGATAAAATTATACGAAATTGCGCATGGCTTCAAGCGTTTCAGCAGTGACAGAACAATTTCGAAATGTGTATATAACGCACACACGTAAAAAATACACACACTCGCAATGGCAAAACTATATATTCGCAACGAAATATCGATCGTACTTTATCAGTGTTCACCTTACCGCTGTAATTCCCACAATCAATTCACCCCCTCTCTGATCGCAAATATTCAGTTACTCGATTCTCAAAGCTCTTGGAATATTCTCTCATTCGTCTTATCGGAAAAAAATCTATGGGCCGTAGAACAAATAAACCCTCAGCAATAACCAGTCGCAAAAAAACATATATTATTTATGAAAAAAAATATTCGTTTTTACAGTTCCGTTTAAATAATTCAATGAGAATTTTCAGTTTTTAATGAAATCTTTCGACTTCCGTAATATATATTGAAAATTTTTCCAATCCAGGTAATCACATTGAAAAACTTATTTGTACAGACCGCGAGCTTATTATTTTCTTTTTTACCGGATACCGAATAAACGATTGAAGTGTCAAAGCGTCAAATAATGAGGATTATTGTTATGAATACTTGAAGGAAAACCGTGACAGCGTCAATCACGTTATAATTCCGTAAACTTTCCTAATTGAGGAGAGAATTTAATATTTGACGCGAGCTCGAGTGGCGCAATCTTTATCGAATTATGCGGCTCGCTCTCGCACACACAGACGGTCGAGAATTCTCGAGATCCCATTTTTGTATATAGAGGACCGATATTAATTTATCGCAATTTCGAATGAATGAGTAAAATACTCCGGAAAAAAGGCGCTCATGAATTGAAAATGATATGAAGATATGTATACCATCGCAGGAGCAGAGGATATTTGATGGGTTTTTTTTTCCTCTAAAATTTTGACACCAGCATTTTCGGCGTTCCGAGTCATAATAAAATATATGATATTTAATATTTAATAAAATATCGAGTTATAGGAAATAGATGGAGATGATGAAAATGGGGAGAAAAAAAGGCGACGAAATAATAATTTCGTGGCAGGCAAGAGCACAAAATGAACATCGGTCTTGGCGTTTTGTTCCCGTTCAGTCGAAACGAGTGAAACGCGCTGCACGTATAGAAGCGTTTACACCCCGAGCAACCCTTAATGCCAATGACCCGCGGAGTCGGGTTATACGGGCGCGCGAAATCCTAGCTATAACTCGCGAGCGTCTGAACGCAAACCTATTCTTAGCCATTTGCTTCGCTTACACACGCATTTCCTTCCCTCTTCCACCTTCGTCCGCGTCTCTCCGGGGCGGAGGCGAAAATTTGCACAAGCTCATCGCGGATTCTCGCGGACGTCGCGGGCGCGCGAGACCCGGCCAAGAAAGTGATACACACACGTTATCAGAAATCGTGTATAGTGATAAAAACTCGAGGATTTCGCGGCTGTACCGATAATTGAGAGTAATTCGTGTACGCACGCGTATTTATGAGAATTTTGCCAACGTTCCCCGCACACGTGATCCGAAGCAGCTCTCACCTTCATCCCGGGAACACACATTTCGTGAGACGAAGCCGCGATATCGCCGCCTGCCTTCGCCCTCACTCTCCCCACCCCCTCCCTTCCCCCGATATTTCGTTATTATTCGGCCCTCACGTGTGTGCCATTCGCCGATCCTCTAATTTCTTTAACATCCAGCCCAGCTCGCTGTATTCACTGTCTTATTTCGTGATTAATCACAACCCTCTCTCCTCGCATCCTCTGCTTTTACACTTTCATATATATGTATGAACCACCATCCTTCAATGCCTTTCTTTTCTCGTCTCGCTAACGAAATCATTCGCTCTAGACTTCTTCACGAAAACGTTTAAAAATTCATGCTTTTTACATTTTTTTTAAAGACTTTTTTTTTAATTCATGGGAACAAATATTTAATAATTGATGCAATTTTTAACTTTTTGAGAGATTTGTCAAATTTGAAATATATGGTCGATGCTACTTTGAGTGTACTATTAAAATATGGATATTGATCAACCCATTTTCGAAATATCTATATATTAAAGTATAGACATTTCAATAACGTTTCACATAAAGAAAGTTAAAATATTTTATTTGTCATAAAATGTAAAAGACAAGACAGGTCGACATAAAGAAAAATTGTGGGTTTATAGATGCATAAGAAAAATAAAGTTCATATAAAAATGCTATTAGTAAGACGAGCAAAAAAAACTTGGCAAAAACGTTGTCCGGATACGTTTAAGTTTTTGTTTCGAAAATTTTCTAGGCGCTATGTAACTTTTTAAATAATAGTCATATCATAAACATATGCATCGGCTCTCGCTGGATTCAGGTATATTCTGTACTGCATATTCGCAAAGCAGTCTATCATACTGAAATATTATTTGTACTCAACGTGGGGAAATTTTCAATTTTTTAAAATAAAATTAAGAAAATGATGCATCAAAGTATAGCGAGTGTCAAAGAACTTTTTCAGAAAATTTATTATTTATTTCGGAAAGAATATATTTTTAAATATAAACATATAGGTACATGATTAACTGTTTTTTAGATAAATTTTAACTGATTCTGTTTGCAGTATTATTTGATTTCTCATGTAATTCCCGAAGTTAGGATCAGCTGGGTGTGTTTAACCGAGGTTTTGATACCTTGGTAATTTCTTCTTCCGCGGCTTCAATGTCTTACGACACTCGTCCGTCCCGACGGAAGTACAGGATTCCCATTGAGTCTTCTTCGACGTAATACCTCTCTGACTGCTGCCATGTGCACGTGCAGTGGCACCCTTTGATGAACTGGTTGCAATTCTGGATATGGTTGTGGCTGATTTCCCTGTTGTTGCAACTGTCGCAATTGCTGTTCCAACCGTTGTTGCAACTGCAGCAACTGTTGTTGATTTCTGTGCAATAACTCTTGTTCCAATTGTTGTTGCTGTATTAGTTCTCTCCTTTGCGCCTGCAAATCCAATCTATTCCTGGTGTGTCGACCTGGCGGTTGAAGATCTCCTCTCTTAAATCGTGAATATGTATCCAGTACCCTTTCCTCAGAATCTCCCACAGATGTCACCTGTACAATAAGCGTTTGTTACAAATATTTGTTAGGATAATTAATTAAACATTTATCAGGATAAGTCAATCGGTGCGGCAATAAAATTATTATGCCAAAACGATGAAGATTCTTCTTCAAAATTAGATTCAAACTTGTCTTACACTATACAAAGCTAATATAAAGTGAATTTTGACGATTCAATTGTGCATACCAAATGACTCAGATTTACCACGTAAGATGTGAGTTCGAAAGAAATAGTTATAAAGCGTGATAAAGTTTAATTTCATGAGAAATCTCAATAATTAGCCAATTTTTGTTGCAGAATATATATTATATTTTAATTTTTAGTGGATTTAACGTTTTTGAATCGATCGTGTTTTCGTGATAACAAGAAGACCGTGCTATATTATTTGAATAACGATATTACACAATTAATATATAAGTAGTTCTTTTAAAGATATATACAAATAATCTTTAAAAATATTTGTATTTTCTTTTAAGAATATAAAAATATTCTTAAAAGATCGATGATATTTTATTGTTATTTAAACTGAATCTTACCTGATGGTTCTCTTGAGCCAATGTGCTGGCTGCAAGCACTCCGATAATGAGGAGCCACAGTGTCGATTTTTTGGATTCCATCGTTGGTTTGCACGACTTCAACTCGGTGTGTCGAATGATGTAGATACGGATTTCAACCGGATTATATATAGCAGCGTTGCCGTAGTATTTTTTCCTGTTATTGATGAGGATTTTCTATCTACTGGCATTGTCTATTAGTCACTTTTAATCTTGAGAAATAAGCTATTTTCCTAATTTAATGACGGTTGGTAATCATAAAACACAAGGAAAACTTAGCGCTCAAGGAAAACTTTTAAACTGAGTGAAATGATTCACTAAGTACGTAAAAAATATTAATTTTATACATTATATGTCAATCATTATGCACGTAACAAAATGTAGTTTTAGTCAAATTGCATTCACTAATAAAAAATTAGCCAATTCTATAATTTTCTATCTACTGGTATTGCGCATTAGTCACTTTTAATCTTGTGAAATAAGTTATTTTCCTAATTTAATGACGGTTGGTAATCATAAAACATAAGGAAAACTTAGCGCTCAAGGAAAAC
>JAPYYW010002841.1:0-17923 GCA_030522545.1 Cremastinae sp. A BG-2022a
AAGCGAATGGCGCAAGAATCACGTCAATTCATCAATTTTTTAAAAAGTTATGACGCCTTGAAGATTTTTGAAAAAATGGCAAGGGGTATACCTTAAAAAATTGGTAAAAATTTTTGAATTTTTTTTTCGCGATTTTAAGAGCCTATTCGATCGGAAATTTCCTGTAGATGACGAAAATGCTACTTATTTGTGGCGCAATACAAGAATTAATATTGAAAAGTTCAAAAAACGATCCAAAAATCAGATTTTTTTGCTTAATTCGTTGACAAATTCACTGTCACTTGATGAAATCAACTTTATAAGGAGTGATTTTTAAAGATTTTTGCAAAATGAAGAGAATGGCGCTAGAATTATGTTAATATATTTTCAAATTTATCACGTCTTGTAGACATTTGTCAAATATTTTCAAATGTTCCATTTCCGCTGCAATTTCAAAATAAAAAGTCTATACAAACTTTATTATTTCTGTTAAAATGCAATGTTTAGTTAAAATTTCAAGTCAATCCATCGTCGATAGGTCGATTTCTATAGAATTTCATACTCTGCATTGCCATCTGGTCACGATGATTTAAAATAAAGTAGCCTATGTCCAAATCGACGATAAAAACTGTCTCTATGACAAATTTCATTCAAATCCTTGCAAACGTTTTTACGTGATTGAGTAACAAACGTCCAAACATTCACATTTATATATTAAAATAAGAAATAAGATAACATATCAATTCATTTCTTGCGTTGGGTGGCCGTCTCTTTGATAATAGTACAAGTTGTCACTAATGCACTATTCATTATTAATATTTCAATTGGTGTTGACTGTATAAATTATCTTCTCGTAAACTGTTGTAAAGAGTTATAGACTGAAAAATATCCCGCTTGCTTGCTGTACGACATCCATTTCTGAACTGTTTAAAAAATGTATAGCCTCTGTTTCGTCTCTGCAAAACTAAAGAATTTTATCAAAGTATCGAATACATAGTAAAATTCACGAATAAAGATTAAACGCACGCTGCTGGTCATAAAATTTGGGGTTTTCCTTTTGTTCAAGGAGAATTCAATTTTGAATCTTAACTTGTTTACATCACGTAAATGGTCATAAAGTTTTGGGAATTCCATATTCTCGACACCCTTTATTATTCACGAATTCTGACCTGTTAAGATTAGTTAGATATGAGATCGCAATATAATAATGAATTTTCGTTCTTTTTGAAAAATACGGTATATCACGAATATTTCAACGCAACATTTAAACACTCAATATCTCATAAAGCTTTTTTTTTCTAATTAAAAACTACTTCTTCCGAACCACCTTATGAGTAAAAGAAAATCCAAACGATATTCACGATTGTTCTGCGAAATTGATCAAAATCGGATCAAATTTTCAGACATAGACACCGATCGAGGTCGCGTTCTCGCCGACACAAATCCAGATCTCGCAGTCCAAGCAGAAGGAAGAAGAAATCCCGAAGATCCGACAGAGAACGATCAAAGGAGGAGAGCGAATAAATTCCTTCACCGTTATACCTCTTATGAACGAATGCCTGCTCGAAATATGTCTGTTCGAGCCATCCATGAACTTTGATATCGAGATTACATAGACTTTCGAAGTAATTCAATTTCCAACGTGTACGAGACGAAAGATGTGTTTTCTGAGGGTTAAAAAGTGTACAGAATTGAGTCAATAATGCGACTATTCATATTTGTGAATGTATAGATACCTTCTGTCAAGTCTTGTTTCTTTATGAAAAAATTCTTTTTTTTTTCAACGAAACGATTAATTTTGAATCACGAATGAAATACAGAAAAAAACATTGCAAAAGGAAATAGAAAATATAGTAACCAAAAAAAATGAGAAAAATTGTCTTGGTGCTTTTTTCCTACATATTCGAGACGATGCAGCCGATGTCGTGAAATCAACTTCGTGAGATTGAAGTCGTGACAAATTTATTAAGGTGACGCATCAATTTGACATCTCAGACACGAGGACGAGGAACCACACGTGATTGCCATTCAATGTATGGTTTTATATCATAATGTTATTACAGAAATGGTATTTTTATAATTAAAATTAATAGTAGTTTTGTTGGTAAATCACTCGCGGGTGGATCGATCGATCGCATCGACGCTTTTTTTTTTCTTCACGCTCGATTTTGCTCGATTTACTTTCGATTTGCCTTTTTTTTTCTTTCACGAATCTTCTCTTTTTTTTATCATCATACATAATGGAAAAAAATGTTACATTTGTACAGCCATCATATACATGTTACATTTAGATTACTGTTAATTTATTACCATCATTTTTATTTAATTTTCTTTTATGTGTGTATTCTTCTGTGTATCTGACGTGTCTGTGTGTGAGTGTGTGTGCTTATTCTTACGAACGAAAATGTTTACAATCATGACGATCTACTAACTCGGCTCTTGGCTTTTTTCGGAGTTGAATAACTCAACACGTACTCGGGGGCACAAAATTTCACTGCGAAGAATGTCCAATTCTCTTTTTTTTTCAAGGTAAATTAACAGATAAGATGCATTTTTGGCAAATCTCTCTCGATAGATTTTGATTTTCGTGAATTCTCATCTGCACAAATTTGGCCTCGAAAAACGTAGACTGTCATGGAAGCGATTCATCTCGTACCCAACGTCGCGGGAATGGCAATAAATAGGATACTAATGTGAAAAAATGAAAATAATACGCGTATGTGATAAATGGTATGAAAATAGGGAAAAAACGTGAGAGAAGCAACGCGGAGCCATAATTATCGTGACGGTATATTATTAAATCAATAATTGCGTTTTCTCGTTAAATAGCGATTTTCAGCGCGAACAAATATTGATTTACAACTACGTTCCGGGCTGTCGTACGGATTATTTCGCAAAAGTTATTCGTGACTTGCGATAAAATCGTCCAATTCGCGTATTGAAAAAAAAACTCTTTGAAAATGAGAAAGAATCGATTCTTTATTCACTCAACTTTTCGTGTGAAATTATTGGCTTTGTTTCATATTTTTCTTACAAACTCAACTATCGATAAAATACGAGTGGATTTTTTTCCTGAAAAAAAAATACGACTTTGCTCGCTGAATATTGAGAACAGGAAATAAATTCTCATAAATAAAAAAAGAACTCGTTAATTTCTCGAATGAATTTTTTCCAAATGAAAATTTCTTCAACTTTGAATAAAAAAAGATAATAGATTAGTAGACTGCACTTGTTTCAGTGTTACCACTTGGAAAACGTGTGTACCGGTCTGCATAATTTTATTTTTTAGCGGAGGATATTTATTTCACAATCTTGCGCCGGAATAAATTTCGCGAGTGAAGAGTGGGGAATCGACGATGTGTCATGTGTGTACGTGTCAATGCTTCATCGTGTATTTAAATGTTACAATAATGGAATTAGTGATTTTAATCATGCATCATTTATGAAACTGCTTTCGAATGCTTTTCTTCCTTTTTTTCATATTTTGTTTTTTAAATGTTACAATGACATATCTATTCGTACTGCACTGTCTGTTGTAAAAAACATTGTCGAAAATGATCCTCTTTTGCGGCTATTTCTCATCATCACTACATTCTATACACTAATATACAACTTATGTAATTTTTTTCACTTTTTTTTTTATTCTTCCGTATGCCTGTCCTTCCCACTTATCTAATTACCTGCTATTTCAAATACGCTTGTTACCGTTAAAAATTTTATTTCGTTTCTTGTCTCTGTGTGTTTCTTTTTTCCCTCGCTTATCATTCTTCCTTTTCATTTCCAACGCGTTCAATTCAACACGCTCATGCTCGTCGCTCTCCCGAGCCACTGGCTCGTTATCATCGATTACAGAATTTTAAACACTACAGATCGGAGATCATTCGGATCACATTAACACGATATTCAAAAAATTTATGAAATTACAGTTTAGCTCTCTCTCGTTTCATTCTTCTTGGAGCTTCCAGTCGGATTTTGCGACCACGTGGAAATTTTTCCTCGTTCAGAGCCAGGGGGTAACGAGCCCCGAACGAATCTCGAAGTGTCACGCGGTCGCGCGTCAACGAGCCAGCGGTGTGTCGCAAGCCCCTGCGCGTAGATATATTATGTATACAGAAATTTTATATGTACGATATATTTACACGCATGGTCCTGCGAAATTTGTTTATTTACTTTTGTTTTTTTCACAGCTTCACGCTTATGCATGTGTAAATGTGTGGATGAACGGTAGAGCGGGGGGGCTTCTTCACTTTTTTCTTTTTTTTTCAGGTATGAAGGATGACGTGGTCCTTGGCGAGGTTGGGGTGAATTTAAGAGACTTAAGAGAATAGCGCGCTACTGTACATCAGTCTTAATATCAGGGCGCACCATTCCCACGGATGTTCGCCGATATTCTCCTTTCCCATATTCTTCCTTTTTCTTCCATATTACATTTAATATAATATTCATGACAAAAAAACAAGCCAAAGTGTGTACAACCCTCTCGAAACAACCATCAAATAATTACACCAGCGCCATGGCAGTTGAATTCGGTACAGTTGGTAGGTGGTGAGCGTGTCGTGTGTGCTTGGGGTCGTCGAATCTCGTGTGAACATTTGATAACTTCTCGCACATGTGTTTTCGCGTGTGTACTCCGTGTTTCCGTCAAATAGCGCTTTTCTCGTTATTTTTATTGTTTTTTTTTGTTTTTTTTTTGTTTCCTTGCGAAATCTGTAAACTTACGTGTGTCCTACAAGTGGGAGGTCGCAGATCTTTCATATATATATAATACAATTAGCGTGTAATAGTAGTAGTAAAATCATATACAATTGTTACAATATTTAAATAGTACTTATTACATGTATATATCATCAACCGATGGGTTTATGCTTCTTTAGGTATACATATACAGTTATATATATATATATTTATATATATATTTATATGTCATATGGTATATTCATATATATATAATCAATATTTATAGGGTTGCGCGTTTTTTTTTCCAAATTTTCACACCCACGTGAGTTGCCGATGGTCGGACCGGCGCGCTCGTCGGGCGGCAGAGACCACCGATGGTTTAGAAATCGCGTGCAAAATTCTTTTATTTTATTTTCTTCTTCTTCTTTTATTCGCGTGTCTCAAGTCGCAATGAAAAATGGCGCTGCTCCGTGTGTTTTATTCTCTTCGAAATGGAAATACGCAAAATTATGATAATTTTTAATAAAGTTGCGGCGCGACGAAGACGCTCGCCCCGACCGGGGTACACATTGAGAGGCAACACGCTCGAAAATTGGAGCAGCGACCGACAATCTCGCTCGTGGGTGCGTCCGCGCTTAAAAGAAATACCGGAGGCATACACTTGGCCGTTCTCGCTCTTCTTCCTCGTCGTCATTTTTGCACATCCGCCTTTTCGCAACACTGTTTTCGCGAAAATCTGACATCCGATTTTCTTCATAATCATTATTATAATAAACTTCACACACCTGTACACCTCCAAGTATACACGAATAAAATACGATTTCTGTCCTCTACAAATATTTCAATATTAGCTCCATTCCCTTTTTATTTTCTTTCGCTCCTTCTGTCGTTTCGCGGACGGGCTCTATCGTCCCGTGAGAGCGCGACGCCCCCTCTCTTCGGCTCGTTACACAAATCAGGCGTAAAACAACGAAAGAACTTTTCCATACGTCAAAAGATCGAAAGGCTATTCTCATTGAATTCTCGAATCTGCATTTTCCTTCTTCCTCCTCCTCCTCCTCCTCCTCTCTCTCTGATTACCTCCGTTCGCAAATGTTTTTTCTTTCGCTTCTCATTTCTTTCCGTTTCCCTCGTTTACTTTTTTTTTTCTTCCTCTTTTATACATGGCCGCGTCGTCATTTGGAGTTGCTCGACGGCCAACAATATTTCGCGCTATATAAAAAATTTACACTATTTATAATCAAAAGTTCGTTTTAAGGTTTTCATTTCGCATTGTTTCTTATTTTTGCTTCTTCTTCTTCTTCTTCTTTCCCCTCATCAACTTCGTCTTCTTTTTCGACTTCTCATCAAGGAGCTTAAGTAGATTAGAGAGATAGCGATTAGATATTTTAAGTACCACTAACGTTTCGTACTAAACACTAAAAGTTAAGGTTGGGTCTCGTTAGCGGTATGAATCGTGGAAGGACGCCGTTTAGAAGAGAAATTTGATATTACATATTTATCAAGAATTCATATTCGCGAATTTTCTTCCTTTTACTTCACCTTTGTATATGTATATACGTGCATGTATTTATGTATCGACACATTTATGTGGGCACACACACACATGTATATACACACACTCATATGTATATATTTATATATGTATAATATATATGCCTAGCGATTAGTAAATAGCAATCAAAGAGATTTAATCAATAGAAGGAGTAGGCGTTAATCAAACAAATATTTATAATATTGAAAATTATAGGCTGTAATTAATTAATCAATAATGAAAGATAATGCGGTATAGTAATTAATCAATAATCTTAGCTGATACGACACAAGAGAGATTTTGCGTTCTTTTCATCGTTCCTTTGCTTTTTTTTTTCTTCATGTTTACACATTCTTCTCCTCTTCCTCTTTTTCTCATGATCCTTTCTTCCTTCATTTTTCTCTCATCGCCTTATTTATTTTCTTCAAAACTCGAACCGACGAGCGATCGCTTTTTCTTCTTCACCATTCCTTATTTTCCCCATTCCTTCGATCATTCGTGTATTTCACTATTTTATAAATGATGTGTGTTTCTTTGCTTTTTAATTTACAGATGATG
This sequence comes from Cremastinae sp. A BG-2022a, assembly GCA_030522545.1. Classification (NCBI taxonomy): domain Eukaryota; kingdom Metazoa; phylum Arthropoda; class Insecta; order Hymenoptera; family Ichneumonidae; species Cremastinae sp. A BG-2022a. Next base: position 6,749 of record JAPYYW010002841.1, read on the forward strand.
CGCGATTTACAAGGATGAAGGAACTATCGTCATTCCTTAAATATTCTTACATAATATGTTCATATCGTATTTATATAATTCGTGTTATTTAAAAATGTCCTGTTTGACCGAGAGAGAGAATGGGAGAGTGAGAGTGTGTGTGAGAGAGAGATTGAGAGAAAGAGAGAGAGAAAGAGACATGGTGGTTGGAATGTCTGTCTGTCCTGACCGTCAGTGCGACTATTTTCAATATTTTCGTTCGTCAAAATCAACGTGACATCGATATTTCGAAACCACTCTTTCTTTTTAAATTCTCCTTTAAAAAAAGAAAGAACGACACACATCCACTTTAATCTTTTCACAATATTTTTAATACCTTTTTAGTTGTTCTCATCCCCCTTGCAGCGATTAACCCCAATCAATCGTTGAACATTATCGACAAACGAAACAGCGAATGTAACCAGCGATGCGGCATGCTCGTTCGTTTTCACATTCTTTGTTAAACTCTTGTCATTTTTTTTTCTCGTCTTTGAGTCTGAATTATCCGTCCGAGGAAAGATTGCATATGAAAGAAAGAAATAGAGTGACAGAGAAAGAGAAAAGGTGACTAAGAATTTGTCAATTTCATTCATAAATCGTTATTTACAATATCTTACAAAGAAAGTTGCCACAATTCCTTTTCTTCGATTTGTTTTTTCTTTCTTTCCTTTTTTTTATCTCCATGAATCTGTTTTTTACTCGTTCTTTTATACAAGACAATTGGTTACATTCAAAGAAATATTATACATTGTACAGGATGATGACACTTCGATCGAATGTGCATTCATTAATGAGTTATGTATATTATTCGCATCTAACGGATAACCTACTTTTTTCTCAACGAAAATGCGGTCGTTCGAAAAAAACGTTAAAGTTTAGAATGTTCTTTTTTTTGTATTTCATTGCTTTTCTTCCGGTATCAAATGCGTTTATCGCGGCATCGCGGTCTCTTTGTCTCAACGATTTCCTCATTTATTCATTATACCTAAAGTAGTCACGAGGTAAAAGAGAGAACTTTCGTTCAACTTTCAGGAAAACAAGAACTCAAATGAGCGAAACGAAAAGAGAGAGAGAGAGAAAGAGAAAAAGTGGAAAGCCTGTTTCCCGTGAAATTTTAAACACTCGCGGAATGCACCCATCAATCGAGATGGAGTTTTTTGTTCGGGCAGTTAAGCATCGGAGAATCGCTGCGAGGGGCTTCGTTGGTAGAGAAAAAAGCGGTTCGATCAATCGTTATTGTTTTTTAACGTCAATAAAATAGCTCTTCAGGAGGTGGACAGAGAAAGGGATTGAAAAAAGGATTATGCTGTTTCGAAGGGGCCACAAATTTTCAGAATATCATCGATAAGATTCGTGATAACGTGGGCGTTGTGCGAGAAAATTTGAAAGATTCTACGTAAGGATTTTTAACGTGGCAATTGTTTATACAATGTACAATTAAGATCGAAAATTATGTTCAAGGTTTACCACGCTAATTATAAAAGCGTTCAATCTTTCGAATGTAAAAAAATAAACGAAAGTTACGCGTTATCTCATCAGGAGGGGCAAATTTTGTATCTTACAAATCGTTAATAGAGGAATAATTCGCACATGCCTTGGAAAAGATTCAGGACATTGACGACTGGGGACTTCCGAATGTCTGTTATCTCGGGTACTAGAACGCAATGCATTTTAATTTAATTATTATTCATTATAATACACAATATTCACATAGTTGTTTTTTTTTAATATAGAAAAAGGACGGGGAAGGGAGATGCTGAGCAAAGTGCGTTTACAGAGCGGAGTAGAGGAAATAAAAAAATGGAAAGTAAAATTTGGCGTTATCGTTGGGAGAAGAGAAAAGCAACTCGGAAAATCGGTCTACCTATATGCACAAAAATAATTCACTTATATCACAATTTGCAAAAACTAGTAATGAGAAAGAGAGAAAAACTTTTTTTCAGGATGGTCAAAATTGAAACTCGGACGGGTCGGTCCTTCGAAGATTTTTTTTTTTTAACGATACCAAAGAATCGAAGCGCGATTGTCTCGGTAAATCGCGCGAAACGAGAACAGGAGCGGTGCTAATATGAAAAATCGAGCACCGATTCTAGCCTCGTTTATCTAACAACTGTCAGGACGGTCTTTGCTTCTGAAACGTTACAAAGCTCGTGTCTCGCGCATTTGAGAAAGTTTTCGCAGCTGTTTGTAGCAGCGTGAACAAAAAAAAAATTTGAGTAAAGTAGCAAGAAAACGGACCTCGGGAAACGAGGAGTAGGAAAGGCTCGAATTTGGGATAACTAGGACAAATTGGGACTGGGGCTGCTCCGGCTTCGCTCCCATGTCGTATGCTACACCAATGTCGTTAAAGACGCACCGGTAGCTCCTACGAATCTATCAATAATCGATTCTCGTCCATTTTTCTGCGTATCTTGAATCTTTTCCTTCTTTTCAAACCTCATTCGCTTTCTCGTAATCTCGAACCGATCGATCTTCGCCCTATCGTACTTAACAATACACGTTGAGAGGATCGCGGTGCGAGGTTCAGCTATCCGGGTATTTAACCCCGCACCGTGATTTGTCTCGTACACATCGTACAGTTGGATGAATAACAGCACTACAGCTCTATAATCTAGCTAGCTCGATTCGCGTTCAACACGTTTAGCGAACAATCAGCTTACGAAGCCGAATTACCGTCGTTACTTTTCTTATTCCTTTTCATCTCGATTTTTTTGTCTTCTCCTTCTTTCTTCTTCTATTATCGAAAAATGTGAAAAGAGTTCTATTCGGTGCCTGTAAAAGACGCTCGCTCGTGAACCTTGTCAGTGAGCAAGGCCAAGTTTTCGCGGTTATCCCGTTTGCTCAATTAATACGAGAGACGAGTTAAACGGCTCTATAAAAAAAGTCACCTCGAACGAAATACGTTCGTCGACAAAGCAATTTAAATGTTACTTCTTATTCATCGAAGCCTCAATTTATCGAAAAATTTTCGCGTTCGCGTATTTTCTCTTTTAAAAAAGTGGTACGCCTCAAATAGACTCGCTTTTCTAAGTATTATCGAAGGATACTACGCGCGTTTAATGAGCGTGCCAGTGTCTTCCTCGTTACGATGACAGAGCTGTCGTATTTTCGATTTTTAGACTGATTCGAGTGCTCCTAATTTTCTTCCTTTTTTTTCGTCGTTTTCTTTTCTCTTTTATCTCATTTCATCGTTTGTTCTACTTTAGTCTCGCAAATTTTGGTCCTTACCGAGCTTACGGCGGACACTTTAACGGTTTCGTTCCAAGACGTTTCGTATTCATGAGAGCGTTATATCTTGCGGCGTTTACAAAACCTGAGTAGGTTGTTGCGCCGTCGTCGGTACTGGTCCGGCGGAAGATGCCGGTGGGCCGATCGGTCCGAGATCTCCGGTGCTGGTTGACGATCCTGCCGGTGTCGTCACGCCCATAGCTGACGCCGTCTTCATGAAAAATTTCTCCAGCTTCACGATTATGTGCTTTCCGTACGTGTACTTGCGCAGACTGCCGAGGTGAGGTCGAATTTTGTGCATGAGCACTTTGCGCTGAGCTGGCTCCGCAACGTCAATCATCTTCTGTACTACGTAATTCGCGTATTGATCTTTCATCATCACGTTCAATGCGCTGCAACACATATATATCATTAATTATACACGGTTCCTACATAAAAATAATACTCCATTAAAAAACGAATATTTTTACGAACGCGTAAAATGTTTGTGGTGACAAGAATACGTCACCACACGTTTTAAATTACGAATTCATAAATTTACTCAACACAAAACTAATATTTTATCAACCATGCATATTTACTATGCACAAATTAGTTCTTTTCAAAATAGAAAGTGCTTATTTTCAAGAGCGTGTAAAATTTCAGTGGTAACGCGAACGTGAAGTGATTTAAATTAAGAATTCAGAAACTCACTTATCGTTGAAACCGCAAACTTCCTCGATAAGCACAGCTCGTTCCTGTCTGGTGGCGTGTGTCACACACTTCTCAACCACGTTGCTTGCAAACTTGTGTTGCGAGAGAGCGAGTACCTTTCCCCTAACGCTGCTTATTAACTGGGCCTTGTCCTCGATTTTACCGTGTTCTGTATTTTTTGAAATATAATAAAAAAAAGTCACCATGAGATTAATTCGGAAAACTTCGTTCTTAAATCTAAACGAGTCATGTGTTTCAGGTTTTAGCTATTTCCGGTATATATACTTGACTGAACTTGAAACAAAATTAAACTTGATATCGTCTTTTTTACCGGAAGTAACTTAATTCGTTGAATGTATAGTGTAAGAATTTTTCAACTCAAGATCTTGAACATACCGAGTACGTGCTGGATGACGTAATTTCCGTATTGATCCTGTATCAACTGATCCGTGGCGGCATGAAGCTCTTGCAGGATTCCTTGCGTCTGTTCAGGCGTGCAATGCTCGAGAATGCGTTGGATAACTCGACAACCGTAGGGATGCGTACTCAGAGAATAAACTTGACCGGCGAAAGCTCCGATAACGAACTGCAGAGCTCGTGGCTCAACGCACTCGATACACTTTTGTACAACGTGATTTCCGTTCTGGTCTTTCACGCATTTCAGTACGTGACCATCGAGCTCGCGAACAATTTCCTGCTGCTGTTCCGGTCCGATCGATTCCAGAGCCTTCTGGATAACGCGACAACCGTACATCTGCAGAGCTAACGGCAGCACGTGACCGCGCACCTGAAAAATAAAAAGTGGATCGTAGAAAGTTTCGAAAAGGTGTCACGAGCGGGCCTCAACAAAAAAAAAAGAAATGCAGAAATAAATAATAGGAATAAAACGATAAGATCGTGATATTCGAATGTCAAATTACCTTTTGTGCAAGCGTTGACTTTTGTTCCGGCGTACCGAACTCGAAAAACTTTTGTATAACGTAATTGCCGAACACATCGGTCATGAGAGAGTACGCGGAAGCGAGAATCTCTTGGAATACGAGCTGCTTCTCGCTCGGCGAAGCGCGCTCCAGTTTTTGCTGAATGAAACGCGAGCCGTGCTGATCCTGGCTAAACTCAACTATGTGGTGTGCCAGATCTCGCAATTGGAGACTCGGAAATCTGCATCGAGAAAATTACAAATGCGTTAAAGGGGTACTTGCACTATTTTCTGTCCAATTGACATTTTGCGCGTCATTATCGAAAAAGGAACAAAAATGTTTTGCATGCATTGAACGTTGAACACTTCAATGTTGTAAAGTCACATGAATTTTTTTGTTTCTCGCAATGTACTCTTCCAACGTTTAATGATGATTCTAAAGTGTTCTTCTTTAACTCTGATTCTGGTGAAATTTGATTCTTCACATTGTTCGTAGCAAATGAACGTAATTAAAACGTTCATCTATATACATACACAAAAATGAACGTTTTCTCTAATTAAATGCGTTTTCTCATCAGTTTAATACCAGCTTTTTCTCGATTAAAACACTGGATGTTTATTTCTTTAACAGTCAGTTATTAAATTTTTATTTCGTTCAACGTATAATAAACGGCCAAATAAATAATTTAAAAATATCAAGTTTCTTTAAATTTATGTATAGCTATTTAAAACCTAATTCCTCGAAAATAATGACAATGACAAATTAAGTCGCAAGGATTTAATGACGAACCTGTTGTTTCGGAAATCTTCGAGTAATCGAGATCGTCCTCCCGCACTTTTGTCGCCGACGCCAGCGGCTCCACCGCGTCCAGGTTTTCCAACGAGATTCGGAAAGAGCGAGCTACTCGAGCCAAAAACTCCATTCGCAGTGAGCGTTGGTACAGCACTCGCGCGAAATTTGGCTTCTGCACCAGGAGCTGCTGAAACTCGACTCGCTCCGCCGACGAGAACTCCAAGTGAACCGCCGAGTGTCGGGGGCGGCGTCAGAGAAAGCCCCAGTGGACTCGGTGACGCGGTTACGGTGCCTAAAAAAAAACAGATGTGCATAAAATTATTCAAATTTCTAAAATTTTTATTAATAACTGAAGTTTGGAAGGTTGAATACACAATTGAAAAATCAATCCTATTAAAAATTCATAAATTTGTATTGTCAGATTTAACAATTAATCCTATTAAAAATTCATAAATTTATATTTTCAGATTTAACTATCCCGTTTTTTCTTCGTTTCACGAAATTATTAAAATTTTTAATTAAGCCATCGATATGTTAAAAAAGAGAAATTTTTTTTACATGATTCGAATAATCATTTTTATTATTCGTGGTTCTCTGTTTCGTTCCATTAAGTTAGTTTTTAATTGAAAAATTGACGGGATAATTTATAGAATTTGTTATATAAAATTATTTCATTTTCGATTAATTCTTTCAATTCAATATTTGATAAAATAAGCAAATAATTAATATGGTTCTTTTATTGATCTAAGAAGAAAGTCGTCTGATTCTACTTTCTTCAAAGGAACGGATGAATAAAAAAAAATACAGGAAAAACCGGTATACTGGTCCGATGAGCGACATTGATCGAGTCGTTACGAAAATAATTTGGTTTTTCTCATTTCATCGACTCTCACACGGGAAGCAACTTTCTAAACTTCGTTTCACAATGAGCAGGAAAAGTGTTATTGATATAAGACGACGAATGAACAAAACAAAAATGTAAACATGAAACATCTCTCACCCAAAGCTCCGTAACTTTGGGCCCATTTAGCTCGACTGCATTCCAAGCTGGGACTGAAAGCCGAGGTATTCCTGTCGAAAGAATCCCTTCTACCAGTCGATGACGCACCCAAACCGAGACCTAAACACACAAAACATAGTGGACGTGGTAACACACAGGGGATCTAAATTAAAAAACACGAATAATGGTTAAGAGTGACGGACGGACGAACGAGATATCTCATTCACGCTTTCATACACACTGCTTACAAATATTAACATTGTTCGACAACAAAACACTTATAACTATGAGGACTAAATGAATTGTTAAGCACTGGAAAACAAAGCGAAACATGCTCACGTTAACTACGATCATTTTTGCAAAATTGTTCTTTTTTTTTGCTACATTTGTAATTACTTATGTTATTATTGTTATTATTAGTAAATATCACGTAAACCTCAAGCACGTTTGCACACGTCATACAGAGGACGGCTTTGGAATTTACGGTAAAAATTTCACAAGTGGACAAAACAGAGTATTGAGAATCGCGACTTTGACAGGCCTACGTTAAAAGTATGAATAATAGTATGAACGTGACGATCAGTGTTATTCGCCGAACGTGCGATTGTGAAGGAAATTGGAGACTCGTCGAGACGCGCGAGTACGGTGAGACGTACGCGAGCGATATTTCGGAACGGAGTTAAGTCGTCGAGGAGCTGCTCGTTTATTTTTTATTTTTTGGTCGTTGCGCGAAGTTGGCTGAGAGGGAAAAGAGGATGGAGAGGAAGGAGGAGGGGGCGGGGGAGGGTCGCGGTGTGTACCTGTGCTCTGTAGTTGAGCCGGGGAGCCGAGGGCACCGAGAGGCGAACCACTGTAACCCAAAGCTGCCAAGCCCGCGGCAAGTCCCGAGCTCTGCTGCTGGGCCTGCTGTACCGCAACCGCCTGAGCTTGCGCAACGACCGCGCTGCACGCTGCCATACCTGCACCACAAAAGCCCACAAAACCCACGTGCTCACGTTTAGTCGTAAATTCGATTAGCCATACAACTCTCCACACCTTCTCAACCCCTATTTTTTTTTCTCTCTCTCTCTTTATCTCTCGTTTAACCCTCCCATGCAAGCCCCCTCTTTTCGCCTCTTTCGCTCGCTCTTTCCGGCCACCGTATTGTACTTTTTACGAACCGGCATTTCGCCCGCGTTCACGTCGTCGTCGTCGGCCCTTTCCCATCCCGTACAATCTCCCTTATTTTCGAAGCGTGTGAAGCGACTGGCAAATCACTCATTGTTCGCTAACCAGAGTTACAACACGTTCGACAAATTATTTATCTGCGTCTGTGGCGACTCGCCGCAGGCTCTCTTTTGCGAACGTGTTAATCGGAACAACATTGAAGTAGCAATCTATTCAAAGCTCGTTCGATTATTAGCGGTTATTCTCTTAGGATTGCTTTTTTAAGATTGTTTTATCGTTGCTCGTTTATCTCAGGAATTGCATCAAACGCCTTTAAACATTCGGGATAACAGTTGAAATATTCTTACAGATTATCACTGTTTCAAATTATAACTATTTATTTCATTCATTCATTTTTTTTTCGTCATTACTCTGCATCAGAATCAGATTGGATATTTTCGTTACCCGATGCTCGTTATTCACAATGTATTTGTACAACTATTTACACATTTTTAAATGCAATTCCATAGAAATACTCGTTGACGCTACAACCGCCTCAATGGCAAGAAATCAGCAACCATTTATTACAGATTATTGGACCAAACTACGTGAAATATCCACGAGAACATGCATTATTAAGCAAACATCTTGGTGTTCGTGAAAAGATGATTTTTATTTCGTTTTGTTAATTTATGGATCGTTTGACAGGTCTTGGCTGGTGTGAAACGCGTAAGCTCCGGGGCACAGTTGGAAAAGCTCTGCCGGTGAAATCGGTGTCAGCGTGTATTATCCCGACATCGGTGCGAGTATTCTCAAGCACAGGTACGGAACAGAAAAAGAGAGGGTGTTGAATTTCTCGGGTAACGCGATCTTCGAGATAAGGGATTAATTTTCTCGAGATTGTCCGCGGTAACGAACCGTCGCGATTTTCCAATTAATATCGTCGAGACACCTCGCCCACGACTGGGAACAGGTCAGCAGTTATTTAGAACTCTCTGTTTTTATTTTTATCGAGCGAGCGCCGACGAAAGTCAAGTTTATGCACAGAACGTTTCCCTTCTCGGATCCGTTATTGAAAGTGAACACAATAGAGGATTTGTGAAAGTATTGCGACCGAGGTTAATCACGATGCGCGAGATAAATACGAGGAGAAAATTCTTCGCACTGTTACCTCCGACATGGCAGAAAAAAACGTCGATTACGTGACAAAGCGTGTCTCTCGAAACAATTTCTGTTCAAAGGACTCAATAAAAAATAACTCTGGAGAAATCTTGGATTGATTCAAAGTCGATCGTATCGAAAAAATGTACATCGAGAATCATCGAGCTGCTGTTTGCAGCATCGCAATTCACAAACGCAAAAAGATTGCAACGATTCGATAACTAGCCGAGCACTGCGCACGACATAGCACTGTTATTTGTTCAATTTAAATGCGATTCAAAACGATAATTAATACGATAACCAGTCGTTTGATATTTCATCAAGTTATTTTTCGCGTAAAGCGCTGAAACGAGATATTTCGACCAGAGTTATTTTTATCAAGTTATCTGGACATTATTGAGCGCTCGTGAACGTGGGAAAAGAAGAAAAGCTGCTCGTATTTATCTCTTTGTGCACGGAGATCGGAACACGACGTCGGGACGGTGTTTCGTTACCTAAGCACTCGCCAGGCGTGGCGTTGCTGTGCGATGTCGGAGTCGGCTGCGAGTACAGACTCGGCGGCGGCGGTGCTGGAGGACCCGGTGGTGGCTGGGAAGGTGCTCTGTTGACGAGTACGGGCGCCGGACTGACCAATCTCATGGGTGTGGCCGCTGAACCGAGGCCTCTCACGCCTCCCATTACGATGGATCCGTTCTGATCGTAATAAGCCGGTATTACCTGATACTGGCCCTGAACCTGATACCAAACATATCTCAATTATTTTTCCATCGAGTACATCTCTCACGAGAATAAATATTTTGCTCTTTCTTTAAATTTATTTCTCGACGTTTTTTAGTCTTTGCTAAAAGAGTATTCTTTTGCGCTATTTAAAAACTAGTCAAACAGTGTGTGCAGCGATCCTTGCAAATAATGATTATCGTATCGAGTACACTTTCCGCGAAGAAAAATGTTTCATTATTATTTTGATAAAAAGAGAATGATTTTTTGTTAACTCTTTTGTTAATTTTTAAATATATTATAGTTATTATTCAAAATGTATATTTAAGATATGGTGTCTCAAACAAGACATGTTGCTATATAAAAAATCTGGTCTTAAAATGGTGTTAATAGATGTGGTTTGATATGTTTTGTTTGATCAGTGTAAATAATTAACACCGCAATATAAACACCATTTAGTGCGTAAAATTAATGAAATAACACCATTCGGTGCAAATAAAAAATATATACAGAATAAGCAACTCAATAAGATAAAGAATATTTTAGAATAATGTAAGTTTCGATTTGTTTGTTAAATTTCATGTTAACAAATTTGTAAATTATTTTCTGTTTTCCTCTCTCTGAATGCAGAAATTTACTACCTCGATGTAGGATAATCTAGACTTGTTCTTTAAAAAAAAAATTTTGTATACTAATTTTTTTCATAATAGATGTAACGTTGATGTTGAGTAGCAAGTGTTCTGGCAATGTTTCAAAAATGTTTATATTGAAGTATCATTTCTTTAAAATAATTATCCTTCTCCTTAATCTTGATTAACCAAAAATGCCCTCGGGGACAGATTTTCTTAATGATATTCGGATTATGGGTCATCAAATGTTTTCATATGCCAAGCTGCAGCTCAGGTACCTCTGATACTAAATTTTTCGCGTTAATTCTCGTTCGCTTATCGCCACTTAATAGAGTGGACTGCCAGAAACAAAAACAAAGTTCTATTGCTGAACAGATACAGGCAAAGCTCGATACTGTTCTGAGAAATGAAAATAATTTTTCAATGGGTCATGCTTATTTCATCGAATTTTCATTTTCATTTTTGTCAGGAAAGTATCTCTGTCCATGTCTGTTGCTAAAAACATCGATTTTTAACCTCGTGAAATCAGCAAGAAACACCATTCAACATCTTTTACCAAACACACCGACGTTATTATTTTACAAAATTTCCTTTTACCACTCAAACTATTTGGTTAACACCGCGAAATTTTTCACATTAAATCTATCTATCAATAATCCCTCATGAAATTGTCAGATAAAAACAAACTTTTGCTAAAATCTTCGTCAGGCTCGATTATAACCTTTAAAAGAAATTCTTTGATTCAACAGAAAAGTAATTTTCAAAATAATAGTAATTTAAGGAGGTTGGCTGTAGCCATTTGTAAATGGCGAAAATAAATGAAGTTTTACGTGTTAAAAGTATAGGGAATCGAAATTTGTTAAGGACACGA
>JAPYYW010002842.1:0-17915 GCA_030522545.1 Cremastinae sp. A BG-2022a
GATAAAGAAAGATATACCGCCATGGACTATAGTTGTCTCTCTCTAGAAGATGCGCAATTTTCGTTCCGACTGCGCAGTCTATGTTTTCTACGTCTATGTCGACTGATACAATGATTAATGACGTGCAACTAATAGATGGCGAAATATACAAAATCCTATGTCAAAGTGTGCAGATTTTCCAACCTAAAAAACAAATTTGAATTTTTCAAATCGCTCCACTGTTTATGCACAAAGTGGTTGCTGAAACAAAGTTTGTCGACATTTGAAATAAATAATAATTTATTGTCAAAGATAGCGCAAAAAACATGAATAAAATAGACTTGGGTTTTGTCGAAGAAAGTGAAAGTTGGAGGTTGGAAAGCCGGTTCGTTCCAAGCAAAGTTGGTGGTAAACCAGCGTGGCTGAACCTCAGAGATCTGCCTTCCTCTACCGATGTACAATGTGACTCCTGCAATAATTCATGCATATTTTTGTGCCAAATATACGCGCCTTTTGAAGAAGATCCTCAGGCTTTCCATCGAACACTTTATATCTTTATCTGCAGAGAGCCAACCTGCTGCAAAACGAATGATAATAAAAATTTAAAAGTTCTACGATCTCAGCTGCCTAGAAAAAACCCATTTTATCCATTCGATGCACCTGAAGAGGAAGAAGAGAACTGGAGAGTGGACATTCGTATGTATGCCCTTCAATGTATTTCAAAATTCCTTATACAAAACAGACAAAATTGCTGACAACTATGTTCTTCTCTCATTTGGTAGGAGCTGAGAATTGGGTAAAAACCTGTCAAGTCTGTGGACTTTTAGCACCAAAGCATTGCAGCGCGTGTAAGAAAATAAATTATTGTTGTCGGGAGCACCAGGTGTATGACTGGAAAGCTGGACACAAACGAAAGTGCAATGCTGCTCCAAAAGAACAGAAAAATAAGGAAGCACACGAGCCAACCAAAATTTTGTTTCCTGAATATGAAATTGTAATGGAAACTGAAGAATATGATACACCGGATAATCCTAACGATTCGTTAGCCAAGGAGGTTGAACAGATGAACATTTTTCAATCTTTGGTCAATAGTGGAAAAGCTGGAACATTACAGTCAGAGAAAGATGTAGATACTGATCTACAAAACATGTCTCAAGCAGAAAACGATGAAGTATTTTCATCTTTCACAGAAAGAGTGAAACTGCACCCAGATCAGATATTGAGGTAGTACAATTTTTTTTTCCCTCAAAATAAAAAAAACAATTATATTCTATCAATACTGTAGGTATGATCGAGGTGGGACACCATTGTATATCTCTGCAGATGGTAAACCTCCAGAGATTCCAAAATGCCAAGAGTGTTCTGGAGAGAGGCAGTTTGAATTTCAGGTAAACAAATTAATGGGAGTACAAAAATAATTTGTATAATTAACATTTTTTTCAATGTAACTTTAATTGCAGGTGATGCCACAGTTATTAAATTATCTAGATTTCGAAAATCCTCTTACAAGTCTTGATTGGGGGACACTGCTTATTTATACTTGTAAAAATTCGTGTGTATCGAAATCAGGATACACCTTGGAATATATCTGGAAACAAGATATAACTTCACCTTCACCAACTGTAGTTAACGAATAAAAAATTTTCTATTCACTTCTACAATTATTTGTTCAAAGAACCTGTTGAAACGTACTGTTTTCGAAAGTTTCACATTTATCGTTTAGTCAGTAATCTCGCGAATTGCATTAAAAAATTACATCTGCTTGGTGTACTTTTTAAGCATTAAAAAAAATGAAAATCAATACAATTAATCATTTATGAAACGTAGTAATTTCGATAGCACTCTGTTTTATCAAAATAATAATATTGTAAAAATGACAGCATTAAAAAATGACAGGAAACGAAAATTTTAGGCAAACCCACAAATGTCAAAATTAAATAATAATTATGGCTTCATATCACTCTTGTACAGTATCGGTAACAATCCTCTGGGTTTGTGGTCAAAGTATGTATCGCCGGAAGGACGAGTACGAAGGATCGAGGACGAAACATTGTACGGCGACAGGGTTATAGAGATAAGAGGACCGGATAATTCGCTGATAACCACGAATATATCTTGTCCAGCCAATCCACTTGATTATCTCAATATCAAACTTCCGATTTTAGTGATCGTACTGAAAAATCTCAAAGCGCGACTTAGAATTGATTTTCAGGTACGAACGTATCCGAATATTTTTTAACAAGAAAAAATAATACTTTTGATCTTTATATCTAGATAATAGATGAAGAACAAATACGACGAAGATTTATTCTCTCGACATACGAGATATCGAAAAAAGGTTTTTTTCGTGACAATGAAACTGCGCGTATTTTTCTGAAATTGGAAGACGATTGGAACAAGTTGGAGATCGATCTGAACTTTTTGTGCCAAACGATTTATCATACTGAGTACAAAGCTCTTCGACGATTAATTATTTATCAGAATTGTCGTTTGAGACGCATTCATATGCAAGATCGTCATTATGAAAATCATGAAGCACCGATTCAACTTTGTCAGGCTTTTTTCGATATGTACATGCTCAAGTGGGGAATAAACTTTGTCGAGAAAAGTTGTCAAACGAGTCCGAATGGTGAAGAATGCAGAACTGTGACCCCAATAAATGCAACTTCTGATAATATGCTATCCTTGGAAAAATTAATAAGTCTGAAGAAGCATCAGTTACTAAATAGCATAGACTCCAGAGAGCCGAAAGCCGAAACTCTTAGAAAGGAGGTTGGTAAAAGTACGAAAAAAAATAAAATTTCAAAAGTGGAAACTCATGGGAAGCAGAGAAAAATAATTTTGAGAAAAAATGAAAAAGGATCGAGTTCTGTGAAAGTTATCCCTATGTCGATGCCGAGTGAAAAGAAAACAATAAAGAAGGAAAATGAGAATGAAGGGCAGAACTTTAACAAATGGCTACACAATCATCAGCAAAGCGAACAGTCTGCGATAAAAGGAAATTCAAAATTAAACAATTTCATACACATGTCAACAGCGAATTCTTCAATAATCGAAGCGAAATCGTCGAAAGTTTTTCATTCTGATAATCATAAATTGATAAAAGAAACGAAACCTTTGGCGGAATGTATAATACCGCCGGAAGTTGAGAAAGAGGCAAACGCCGAAAGTGGAAAAATGATTGAACCGCAGAAAAGCAAACTCCTCGTGACTGACGAGGCCGTTCGCAATTATCTGGAGCTCCGTCACGTGATAAACCGTAAAATATTGGAAAAATTTCGATCTCGGGGATTCACTATGACAGAAGTTGAATTATCGATCTACAATTCGAAAAATCGGCAAAATTCTTACGGACAAGATAAAATAGTGGAGAGACGTCGAACGAGTCTCGAAAAAGCCTGTCACATTGCGAGTCAACAAACCATCGAAAATCTGCATGAAAAATCAGTAGAAGGAAAAATAATTGAAGAAGTAACAGACAAATAAAAAAATAGAAAAATTCCTCTGTCGATTTCGTTCGAAATTATTAAAGAGATCTTTCTTTATTTTCTGATTGATTTTTCTGTTTTTTGTGTGCATCTTTTGGTTCAACACTTTGCTTTATTTTAAATAGGCAAGAATAATTTAAATTCGACAGGCAGTTCGAGTCGTCTGAGTATAATCTGTTGGAAAAGTAGACTCTGCGTATCCTCAGTGTTTCTACAATTTCAAGAACGACAAATTTCTTGAAATTGAAATAATATTAATTTATTTATAAGAAAAACAGGGTGTAAGTTCGTCGATCGTTGATAAAACAACGATCTGCACAGTATTTTTACGCCATCTAGTTTAAAGTACTTGAACCTCGAAAATGATGAAAAACTGCCATCTCGCGTGGCAATAGAGAACTATTTCTCGTATTTTTAGAGGCGGTTTTGTGACAGTGAATAATTCTTATCGTCATATGATACGGTATCGCATTGTAACGAGCTCATGTGTGGCGGATGTGTTATTCTTGGAGTATGCTGTCGTCGAGATTGACAACTATCGAAACACGTAAACAAATAAAAATTCTCTTTGTTTATTGTAACAAGGGAGATTGACGGATATCGTCAGAGCTAAAAAGCTCTCGCAAGGCTGAGTATCCGCGGATCTCAGCGTAGAGTAAAAATTGATCCAGAGAACGTTGGGAAATTGTCAAAACATGGTGAGTGGAGTGGATTTTTTTCAATACTTTCTAACACGTCAAGATTCGCTCATAAATGAGGAAACTAGCAATTTATTGATTTTTTTTAATTGGATGTATCGACGATTTGCTTGTTTTTTAGGATGACGACGATCAGTATCAAGCCGGCTACGATGTGGGATCTTTCCCCCAAGACTTTGGTTATACACCATTCGACGGTGAAGCCGATGGGTCTGCAGGACTTCTAGCTGGAGAACAAAAGCCCAGAATTCTTCTGATGGGCCTGAGAAGGTTTTAACTTTGACTAATTTTTCCTCTGACAAATTATCATTTTCAATGCTCCAAAGGAATATTTATTTTTTTCTTTTTTAGGAGTGGAAAATCTTCCATACAAAAAGTTGTTTTTCATAAAATGTCACCCAACGAGACCTTGTTTCTAGAGAGCACAAACAAAATAATCAAAGATGACATTAGCAATTCGAGCTTTGTCCAGTTCCAGATATGGGACTTTCCAGGGCAGATAGATTTTTTTGATCCGACCTTTGACAGTGACATGATATTCGGTGGTTGCGGAGCTCTCGTTTTTGTGATAGATGCCCAGGATGATTACATGGAAGCCTTGAACAAACTCCATCTCACTGTCACTAAAGCCTACAAGGTCAATCAAGCAATAAAGTTTGAAGTTTTTATACACAAGGTTGATGGCTTGTCGGATGATTACAAAATGGAGACGCAGAGAGACATTCACACGAGAGCAAACGACGACCTCGGCGACTCGGGTAACTTTTCATTTCTAACAATTGTCAAAAATATATATTTGGTACTCTGTCTGTCATACATTTGCTTTCAGGCTATGATCAAATTCACTTGAGCTTTCACCTCACTTCCATCTACGATCACAGCATCTTTGAAGCTTTTAGCAAAGTCGTTCAAAAATTGATACCTCAGTTGCCAACATTAGAGAATCTTTTGAATATTCTCATTTCGGTAAAAATTTTCATCAGTAATAGTCGCCCGTCAATATATTCCCTCAAATAATCATTTTTCCAACTTTCAGAATTCAGCTATAGAGAAGGCTTTCCTGTTCGATGTAGTTTCGAAGATATACATCGCGACTGACAGCTCTCCCGTTGATATGCAAAGTTACGAACTTTGTTGCGACATGATCGACGTCGTGATCGACGTGTCGTGTATTTATGGGTAACAAGAGCACGAATTTCACTTTTGAAACATTTTTTATAAAATTGAATTAAATATTTTGCTTTGCAATCAGGCTGCGTGAAGATTTGGAGGCCGCCGCATTTGACAACCAGAGTTCGAGTCTCATAAAACTTAACAACGGTACGATACTTTATCTGCGAGAAGTTAACAAGTTTTTGGCTCTTGTGTGCATCCTCCGTGAAGATAATTTCGATAGACAGGGTGAGCTGAAATTTTAAACTATATTTTTTATTTTACAATGATGCACGAACGATTTATCGAAAATTTATTGAAATTTTTCAGGAGTTATCGACTACAATTTCCTCTGCTTCCGCAAGGCTATACAGCAGGTTTTCGAATTGAGAAACAAGGCTCTCGCTGCTGCGAACGCGAATAATCACTCGTCATCGCCGACGAGCGTAAACGAGACAACGACGGCCGTTGCGACGTCTCAGAGCGGAACAATGGGGCAAAATGGCACTGTGGTACTTGCTCAGAGTTAATCGATAGCTGATCCTCACGATTTTCAATGAGGCAAATATTTTTTTGTATATTTTGTATAAGCCCCATTGCATTTAACGCTACTGGGATCGTTCTTATATATTTTCAGTATCAAAGATACAAAAAAATTAGATTCGGTGCCATTCTCGATTAAAAAAAAGTTTCTATGTAACGCTGAACAACTTTTTGTAGAGATTTCATAATATTATCTTTATTTTATGAATGTAAATAAATGTGCAATTACGAGCTTGAAAATCGATTAATGAGAACATTTTGAACTTTGAGAGGTACGGAAAAAAAAAGTTTTTCTTACGTATTTTAAATATTCGTTTACCCCGGTGTACAAAAATAATTTTTAAAAAATGATATTCGAACTGTACATACATTTTTCATTTTCTTTTCAATGATCGACAATGCCAAACTTATTTCTCGTCTCAAACTTGAATCTCCGTCTCGATTCTCAAAATTCTGGTACGAGGTGAAATTTATTTTGAGGAAGAATCGCCGTGAATGGTGCGAACAAGAAAGTAATGAGAAAACAAGAATTAGATAATTTTCCCATTGCGAAAAAATTGTTTGATACGCGTGTAAAAATACGTTTATGTATACAATAAAATTTCTCGATAATTTGCTTCGTACACTGTTTCTTTTTCTCTGACTTGTACTTTGTCACGTTTCTTACTCGATATCGTCGCTCTCGCTCGCCAGTACGGCGAGTTCTAAGCTGAGATCGTTCGACGATCGATCCAGCGTTAAAAAATGTTCTTCGTAGTGATACCAACGAATGTACGAGAACATTTGATCGTATTGATTCAACGACACGTATTCAGGCAAGTCGCTGAAAATTTACGAACTTTTTCACAGGTCTGACAAAATTTGAAAAGTTACGTTTGTTTTTACCTCATGATTTCGTATTTTAGGAGAATAATTGGTTACGGAAAGTGAGCGATAAACGAGGATTCGTCGTACCCGCAGTCAATCCAGTTATTTTTCTCTATGAGTGCTGGCATGGGGATAGGAATTCCGGAAGGGGGTAAGCTCTGGTGTGCAACTTCTGTCAGTAAATCGCGGCTGTCATCGGTTACCCGATTGTTGTTAGTTTTCTCAAGGCTTTCGATGCATTCGTTCTCACCGTGCGGAGCTGGTGTTAATTTGTCTGCAAAATCATATATCGTAGGAAGGAAAAAGTGGGCCTGAGCGACGAAATCACATTTGCAGAAAAAAAAAGAAAAACAAAAAATTTATTTCGCACAAAAAAGGTATTATCATAAAATTCGTTTCACAGAATCGAAATATTTTTCACACTCATCCGTCGTGAGGGAATGTTAAATATTTT
This sequence comes from Cremastinae sp. A BG-2022a, assembly GCA_030522545.1. NCBI lineage: Eukaryota > Metazoa > Arthropoda > Insecta > Hymenoptera > Ichneumonidae > Cremastinae sp. A BG-2022a. The sequence goes on from JAPYYW010002842.1 coordinate 7,182, forward strand.
ACAGTTATTATTATGTATTATGCGTAATTGTAAGTCGCGATTGATCGATGAGTTAGGTGCACGGCATACTGCAGTTAAAAGCGGATCTCAAGCCAGTCACTGTAAAAAAAAACGAAAGAAAAAAAAGTTGTATATTTTCGCAATGGATTCGACGGTGTCGCTTCGCATGCTTTTGTTACGACAAACGCTGTGAACGATTGGAAGGATGATTATAGCGTTATTCGATTGAATTTCACGTTTAAATATGGAATTTGAAAAATAGATCTGAATCTCTATCTCGCAATTATTCTTTGGTATCAAATGTCGGAATATTCGATTGATAATTGTCCCGTAAGTTAATCAGCATCGCCGTTACTTCGGACTTACAGTAATCTGCGTCTTTGTGCTGAACTGCATTGTGGAGAGCCAGAGCTATGTAGCTGTGATACTTTGTGTAACTCCTCTCCATGAGATCGAGATCGCTCGCAATCAATTCCGAAGCTCCGCGTTTCCATCTGTCGCGTACGAGAACGCACATTCCCAGCAACTACAAAATTTCGTCATGAAACGTAAAAATGATATTTTTATTGAAAATTAATTTAAATGAAAAATTCTCACGTTGTGAATCGTGACCATCAAGTCTTCGTATTCACTGGTCTGCAGGCAGTGCTCGTGAACTTGATCCAAGTACTCGTTATGGACTAAAATTTTAGTCAAAAATATGTAAATTCGGCTCGTGAATTATTTCGGGTTTTTTGGTACCTGTAATAATTGTGTCCAGATTGTCGGTTTGCCTCAATACTTTTTCGAGGGCAATTCCGAAACTCTGCAGAACTTGTCCTGCCAGATAAGCGTGAATCGAGCCAATAGCGTGCATGAGCCAGAATCTGAGACTCTCCAGTCGTCTGGCATAGAAGTGCTGAATTTTGTCTTCCATGGCCGAAGGGTCTTGTTCCTCCAAATCGCGAAAGCGCAGATTGTTCAGGGTCCACAGAGCCCATTTCAACTTCAACTGAAATCGAAATACCGAATTGTACTTTACGAGAGCCTCGTCGTTCAGGACCATGTTGATCGGCCAGCCAATCGAGTAGCGGAGAGTCAACCGATCCGCTGCCTGGAGAATCTGGTGAGTTCTCGATCCATCTACGTTTATGGACCAATGCGAACTCGAGTCCGGCCATTCTTGGGATAAAACCTCTTGAAGAATACACGTTAACGAGTAAGGGTTGTTCCAGGTCGACGACGTTTCAATCTGAAAAGATAAAATTCGAATAAAAAATATCTACGTACTCGATATGAATTGACAATTCGTATATGATCTCAATATCGAAATTTATTCGATATTATTCACTGTAAAAGTTTTTTTTTTGTGAAAATAATTTCGATACCTCATTGAACATAAGACGATAAAATTGTGTCATAACGTGCCCTCGTTCCATCATGTAAACCGATCTCATGAGTTTGAGATGAGCCTCGAGCTTGTACTCCCTGACTAAAATATCTTTAACCAATTTGCTGGCGCAGCTGTAACGCTGCTCGAGAACTTTGTCCAGCGTGTGCTCGAGTACCTTTCGAAAGGGTAGGACAGACCTTGGTGAGATTTCCTCGAGCTTGAGAAAAATATTTCTTCCCCATTTCAAATTTTCAGCACTCTCGGGCTCTTTTGCGTCCACAGTGTCGGTTTGGGGATACAATTCCATCGGCAGATAACCCTCGAAAGCTTTCATCAAGAACGGATTGTCCATTTTCAACATCTGCTGGGTTATATTGTCATCGATCTCGACGTCCGTTTTCTCTATCGAAATTTTTCTCTGCACCGGCATGAGCGCATCCGTCGTGTCCGAAGATGATGGAGCGTTGTATTTCGAAAACTCGGAAGCCACGTCTTTCAAGAACTCGTCTCTCAATGATAATTTCGCATCTGTGCAAGATATTCGATAAATTGACAAATAACTTTTATTCGGTTATAGGAAAAAATGGAATCAATATTTTTACCATCACGTTCCGCGTTCATCTTCCACATGTCCGACATTCGATCCAAAGTTACCAGTAAGTCGATACTTCGGCCCATATGCCTTACTTTGCGACACAAGAGATTTATCACTGGATCTTGCAAGCAAACGTCGTCTAATTGTCGAATCGTGAAACTTTCGCTCTTCTCGTAATTATCCGTTGTGTCTATCGGATCTGATACTCCAAATGATTCAGTTATTTTGGAGGTTCTAAAAAATTATAAATATAAATTTTTTTTTTCATATGAATTTTTAATATTAAATAAGTGTAACAAGGTTTACCTTGATATAAGAAATTCCGATCTGGGATCGTCGAGTCGTCCCTCGGTTAACCAAGTGCCAATTATGTTCAGATAAACGGTCAAACTTGACAGATAGAGACTAGCACAGAGATTGGATCTTTCTCGACTGCTGGAGTTTTGTATTTGGCGATAAAGGCCGGAGAGCAATTTCGCAGCACATTGCCAGTTTGGACATTTTTTCCAGTCGACCGTCACATCGTTGTGAATCTCGTAAATCATTTTTATATTCCTCACATATTTGTTCAAGTCTCTTGACAAGGTAAGTAACGTTTGACAATCATCTGCAAACACAAAAATAACTCGTAAAAGATCGAAAATTATAGTTTTATAAAATTTTGATTAAACGTAGATAAAATTACCTTGTTTCATGATCTTTTTTTCTATTTCTAGTATATTCATTCGTAATGCGATTAAGTGCTCCGAAACAGCGGCGTTGTAATCCTCGTAGGTAAGTGGCGGTAATTGGTTCCTATTCGAAAAATCGTATCGTTTGTACAAATCCTTTCCAAAATTATCAATCTCGTTTATCATTCTATAGACGTCGCAATACTGCGAGAGAATACTTTGAAAAGCTTTCTGCAAGACAATAAAAATGAATTCAGCTTTCAGATTTGCTTCGAAAAGAAAAAAAAATCAATTAAAAAATGAATAACCGGCGTAAGACTCTGAATCGAGACATTCGGGCGAACGGTGAAGTCAGTTTCGGAGTTTTTGTGAAAAACGGCCATCTGCGAAGGTACGTGAAACATCCAAAGAATTTCCCTGGAGGCCTGATATTCCGAGAGAGTTCCAGCAAACTTCGCGTCAAGGTTGCTGTTGTTCCTGTTACGAAAAATTATGGAAAATAATAAAAAAATCTCTGATTTGATGGGAAATCACGGACTCGCTTTTTTCTTACCACAAATCGCACAAATGGGCGTGCGGAAATTCGCTGTCGGTTTCGCAACTCTGCCACTCGAGTTCGTTCCACCAGGTATTTTGTACATTAGTTTCTAACCATTGTCGAGATTCCAGCTCTTCTGATAAATATTTCGACAATTTGTCCACAGTGCTCTGTGTTCTTGCAACAGGCAACAAATTCCTCTCGTTTCCCGCCTCAAAACGTTCACTCTCATCTTGAACAACTGCTATTTTTGAATGCTCTTCATCCGACCATTCCTAAAAAATTCATCATATTTTCCAATAAACCATTATGCCCCAAAACTTACATTTTTGAATAAAAATACGAATTTTTTACGAGTATATAAATAATATAAAAATATTGGATTTTGCAGAAATAAACTTGAGCTAATGATGAATTTAAAATTTACACTGTCACTGCTGCTTCTGTAATTGTCAAAAAAATCAGCCTGTCCTTCCTTCAAATACTCTCCCCAGTCGATTTCTTCGGGTATTTCGCTCTTATTGATCTGAGTGAGACTCAGGCTGTGTTCTCCGTTGACCTTGAGACTCTTGAGGTCAGACTTGTTAGTTTCGGTCGAGAGATTCAGCAGCAGGGAGAGGAGCGACCATTGCAAGTCGTACTGCGGATGATGCTCAAAATCGAAGCTAGTTAAAAACGTATTTACAAGATCATCGAATTTCTTGGCTACTTCGTATTTGCCAAGGATGGAAAATTTCTTGCTGACGTCCTCGATCGTCTGTTTCACTTCGTCACCGTTCACCGAGAGGTATCTGTGATGCTTTATATTCGATAAAACAAAACGTTCGCATCTTCTGAATCCTTCCTCGAATTCCTGTAGGAATGGATAAATTCGTGCGTTACATTTTTCGTAAATGCGAAAAAACGCGAACACGAGACCGTAAGCAATAATCAAGGCGAGTCTTTGTTTAAAATCTCGGATTGTTACGACGTAAACATTGATGAACAAACCTCAAAATCGGTGATCGCGGTAATGAGCAATTTTAAATCATTGTGAATATCATCTAATATTTTAGTGGCCATTCTTTCTAATAATTTATCTCTACCGAGACTATGGCATCGTTAAATACGAAATAATAAGCGTAAAGTTTAAATAAATATCGTAAATGTCATTTTTTGTGTATTTATTTACTATTCGTGCCGGAATTGGGCGACGAACTTGCGCGAATTTCGTCACGGCGATCGTAGTTGTAAAAAGACTCGCCCGCGGTGCTGCGGCGAGACAAGGAAGTAGCGCCGCGAACGGAAAAACTCTGGACTGCGAATCCAAGCCGCTTATCGTCAGTCGCTCGTGCTCCGCGAAGAGTCATTGCGGTTATGGAATCTTCGGTCTGTTTGTACTTTTCGGAATTTTGCACGTATCGCCGTCCGTAGTGCTATTTCGGTCGGGCGTGGGTGAAGGAGGCTCTCCGCGCTCCTCCGAGGCTCGTACCCAACATTATTTTCGACAATCTTCGGCTTGGAGAGATCGCGAAATCATTGGCACGCTCGGCTACAACATTGTCAGTGAGGATCCGACGTCAGGAGGTTAGTTCCGGCCGCGTCCGAACCCTGCATTTTCCTGCGACACCCGAGTCGCTTGGGAAAATACGAAGGTGTGCACACGTGCGAATCGCGTTGTGCAATACTCGACAATTAGCAAAAAAGAAAAAAAAGAAACCCGAAAGCAGCGCCATCATAATTTCTGCTCTCGTTCGCATTTTCGAAAAAAAAAAGAAGAAAAAAGATCGAATTCCTCGCGCATGAGAAAACGAAGAAAGAAACGCGTCGACCGGTTGACAGGAAATTCACTCGGACCGGAGATAGGGACCAAATTTTCGAGCTTCGGTAGCGCGTTGACTCTTCGAAGCTTCGTAAAATCGCAAAAATCGGGGCTCAACTGTACTTCAGCGGGCTGAAAAGGCCCGTTCGGAGTGGGAGCCCGTTTTTTTGTTTCTCGAGCGGGCGAGTGGGGCGAAAGTGTACCGTGGCGGAGCAGGGAGCGATAGGAGAAGGAACCGGAGTGGGGCTTGACCGAGGGGCAAGTAGGCTCGTGCGCCGGCTAGCAAAATCGTGTGTGTCAGACTCGTGGCAGAGGGGTCACAGCGCGAGGGAAAGAACGGCACGAATCATATTTTCTGGAGTCGGCGGGTACGTTCTTTTTGCCTCTTTTTTATCTCGTTTTTCCCGACACTCTCGTTCGAACAAATGGCGGTCGCTGAGGCCGCGCGGGCGTAAACATACGGACGAAAAGGGCCGCGTAAAGTGTAACGTTGATTCGCGCACATCTGCCTTCCTCGGATATACATCTCTGACTCCCCCTCCCCGCTTCTTTCGCTCACTGTTTGTTTCCCCTACGGTACGCGTGCCCTCCGCATTCTTCTCTCTCTTTCTCTCTCTCTCTCTCTCGCGCGCGCGTTCGGGACATCGGTAGTCTCTTTGCTTCTATTCCCAGTCTCACAACTGTCTCGATAACCGAGCACCAGTCGTTTTCGTCTCAGACCTCGGGAGGGCCTCTCAACTTTCCCCATTATCTCGTTTTCCCGAAAACTTTCGTAATCCGAGTGTCGCGAAGAGTGACGACATTTTTTTTCTCGCGTGTCAACGTTTCAGGAAATTCAATCCGCTTCCGTAACACGCTCGCTTATCTCTGTTTTTTTTTGTTGTTTTTATTCAACGCGAAACTGTCGGATTCTCGTCCACTGATGATACCGCTGTTTTCGGTTACGGATTGCACCGTCGCATCGGTAGTGTCAACGTGAAAGTTTGGTTTTTCCGAAGGAACGTGTGCCTGTTGAAGAGAGACGCGTGAGGGGAAAGAGAGCGGCGAAAGGATGAACGACATGGAGGCATACGGTGACGGATACATGGAACCCGAGGAGGAGTGGGAGCGGGAAGGATTGCTCGACCCGGCGTGGGAGAAACAACAGAAAAAAGTGAGTGAAAGTTCAGCTGTTGTTTTCTTTATTTTTCCCCGCAAGTGACACATATCGTTCTGGATTTATCGATTCGATTATTTCTCGCTCATTATTTTCGTAATACCAAAAGATCGCGTCGACGAGGAATTATCGCAAAACGCATCGTTGAAAAGTATTCGAATTATTTTCAGTCGACGCGTGAATTTTGACCGAATAACGAAGCTTTTCCGAACGCGCGACTAGAATTTCGAGACAACCCGAGACTTCGGTCGCTCGAATCGATTTCGAAATTTATTCGTCGCCAGCCACATTTTTTTTTTCATTGTTCGCGAGAGTCTCGGTCGAGCGAACGCTGATAATTTCGTGTACACACGTTGCTAGCTTTCCTTATCGCCGAGATATTATTACTCGTCGCGAAGCATTTCGCCGGTATCTCGCGATGAAAGGAACGAATTGTTAAAAATAAAATGCCTCTTCGTAGAATGTAGAAGCAAGGACATTAGCGATAAAAAGCGAATCTCGAGAATAAAAATCGTCGTCGCGAGGGTAAACAGGCGCGGCCGTTCTCGTTCTCTCGGCAAATTTTCCCGGGCGTGTTCTTGAGAGAGAGAGAGAAAAAATACGAGCGAAGATTCGTTTTCCACCTTGGCCAAATTCCTCGACGCTTTCCGGTAAAAGAGCGCGCCCGTCGATCTGTCGTCACTCGGAGGCCTCGGTGACGTTTGGCCAAAATTTTGGCAACTTCTCTAGGTGGCTCAAGGCTTCCCGACGAAGCGAAAACCCCGGGCCCTCTCTCTCTCGCCCCGCGCGGTAAACTATTTTCGCAGAGTTTATGACGAAAATAATGCCGCGCCCTCTGACTCATTTTCTCGGGTGCACGGACGCGTCCTTCGAATTTTATTTCGTCTCGCCCCATATTTCTCCCCCTTTTTTTTCTTTCTTTAAAAATGGACTCTTGAGAGAGAGAGAAACGTTGTCGCGAGAATTCTCGTCGATCGTTCGATAACTCGTAAGCGCGCTCGTTCATCCGAGTAATTTTCGTTTTTCGACAGATAACTCGCGCGGCAACGAATTCTTGGCCATTATTGCCGGAATGAATGATCGCCGAAGAATCCTCGGTACGTCGGACGTTATAAAATCGAGCGGTATAGCGCCGAGAAAGACTGCGGTTGCCTGCGTGGACGGTCGTATAAATAAATGCGGGATACAAGACGAATGTATCGGTGGGGCTTAAAAATAGTCGGGCTATTCGAGCCGCGGTCGAGGACCTTCGATTCGACGCCCGCGAGTCGATATTCGAGTTTCCTGGATTCTCCTCCGTGTCCCCGGGGACGATCTCGCTCGTCCCGCGGAAGCGCCTGGAACGAGACTCGGCGAAGGATCGCGGGACTCGCTGCTGCCGCGAGTACGATCGTTGACCTCTGGGGAGGATGCGCCGGCTCCGAGCCAAATCTACGATTGGATTCGGGTGACCCACTGCTCGTTCCTCAGCCGCGATCGTCGCTCGCCTCACTCCCTCAGATCTTGTTACCGGCTCCCTACCTCTATGACCTTAAGGATCTCTCTTGGATTCCCGCCAAATTACGAAATTTATCGTCCGCTGGCACCTCGGTGCATCCGTTCGTTTTATCTCGCTTCGGATCGACCTGACTCTCTCTCTCTCTCTCTCTCTCTCTGTCGTAATCGCTTCATTTTCTCCTCTTCTCCGTCATTATTCAAACTGGAGAACAGACCAAATTTTGACAATAAAACTCGCCAAATTCGTGAAGAAATTCCAGCTTTTTTTCTCCGTAATAATAAAAACGCTGACGGTTTTGTCGTAAAAATTGTTTTTCTGGAAAACAGAGAAAATTTTGATAAAAAAACTCGCAAAATTCGTGAAGAAATTCCAGTCTTTCTTTTCTCCGTGAAAAAAAAACGCTGACGTTTTCGACGTAAATCGTCTTCGTGGAAAATGAAGCGACGTGAAACAATGTAATTAAGGAAAGGAAAATCGGGATAGAGATCTCTATCGATAACCGTGAAATATTTACTTTTTCCCTGTGAAATATATTTATAATGGGAGAAATGTCGTTTGTCCGCTATAATGGACTCGGAGACTGAAAAAAATGGAAGGAGAAGAAAAATGTACGAGACACGCGCCTGCCGAACGATCTCCGGTTGCATCATGTGTCTAAAACAATGTAAAACAATGTAATTAACCCTCGAATGGGCGCGTCAAAAAATGTTACGCGCAAGGGCGCGTGGCTTCTCTGTGAACCCCAATTTTTAAACAGAAAAAATAAAATATATAACATTTCACGATTTCTTTTACAGATAATTGTTATTTAACATGTTTTTTAATAAGTTTTGAAATAAAAAATGTTGTATTAAAAAGGAAAATTCTTTTAATAATGTGTTTAAAAAAACGGGACGAGAAATTTCGACGGTAAAACGCGAATTCGAATTTTCTGGGGTCAAAAAGACCCCACGTGCCCGTCCGAGGGTTAAGGAAAGGAAAATCGTGATAGAGATGTCGATTGAAAATTGTGAAATGTTTTCTTTTTCCCCGTGAAACATTTATAATGGGGAAAATATCGCTTAATCGCTATAACGGACTCGGAGACTGAAAAAAATGGAAGGAGAAGAAAAATGTACGAGACACGCGCCTGCCGAACGATCTCCGGTTGCATCATGTGTCTAAAAACGATACCGCACTAAAATATCTCACCAGACGGATCTTTGTTAGATTTTCCCGCGAGGAAATTTTCGATGGCGAGCCTCGAACGGAGAAAGGGCGAAAATTCGAGTTCGAGATACGAAAAAATGGATCAAATCTCGTCCAATTTCCCCGTTTCTCCTCGAATATTTTTCTCGAAGCTTCGTCGCGTGTCATCGAAATTCAGAGTCGTCTCGCGAGACGGGATGGCCTCGATACCTTCAAACGAGATTTTTCCAAAACTGTAAGAAACTCCCGTTGCTCGATCCCCATTCCGGGGCCAGCCGGAATTCACACGCGCCTTATTCTTTGTATTCGTATTTAGACTCATTTTTCTCGAATCGAGATAATTGCTTCCACAATCGTCAACCGAGATTTCACGCTGAATTTTATCTCTCGCTCCCGGTTTCTTTTATTAGGCTGACAAGTATGATTTGTGGCCCGAGAGTGAAGGCGAGAATACGCGACGCGAGCCTCGTCAGCTCGAGAATAATTTCTTCTTTTTTTTTCTTCTTTTTTGGAAATAGGAACGTGACTTTTTTTAACGCTTTACCAAATATTTTCTTACACTTGTATAACCACGAGTATTGGAAATACTTCGTAAAAGAGTCTGCTGAAAAATAAATTACGATACCAGAGAGTTTTTTAGACAAACATTTTAAAATAGATTTATAATAGAAACTTATATGTTGATTAAATTAAATTCGCTACAATGTTATTCACTCGGTATTACGTTTTATTACATGTATAATCACGAGTATTGAAAATATTTCGTAAGAGAATTTGCTGGAAAAAAAATTACGAAACCTCATCCACAGTTTTTTAGACAAAAAGATTTATAATAGAAACTTATATGTTGATTAAATAAAAATTGGCTACAATGTTATTCACTCGGTATTACGTTTTATTACATGTATAACTACGAGTATTGAAAATATTTCGTAAGAGAATCTGCTGGAAAAAAAATTACGAAACCTCCAGAGACTTTTTTAGACAAAAATTCTAAAATAGATTTATAATAGAAACTTATATGTTGATTAAATTAAATTCGCTACAATGTTATTCACTCGGCATTACATTTTATTAAATGTATAACCACGAGTATTGAAAATATTTCGTAAAAGAATCTACTGGAAAAAAAAATTACAAAACCTCCAGAGATTTTTTTAGACAAAAATTCTAAAATAGATTTATAATAGAAACTTATATGTTGATTAAATTAAATTCGCTACAATTTTATTCACTCGGTATTACATTTTATTACATTTATTTTTAAACAGCACTTAATTTAAAAAAATCTCGCTCTCGTGCCGACTTCCTGTCTGGATTCTACCACGATGTATGTTTTTTTTCTTTTTATTTCGATTTATCAGCAGGAACATTTTTACAACGAGATTGAGTTGTAAAATGGTTGATGGGTGAAACGCGCACGGATTGAGGTGAGAGATGGAGGAGGCTCGATTTTAGGCCGGTTTGTCGTTCGAAGAGCATAATAATCCGTGGAATGTTATTTTTGTAGGTAACATTGCGAAAGTTGATGACGCCGGGGAGCTGTGACCTTGCACCGAGAGTTTCAGTCACGAAATCGGGTTACGAGTACCGCGTCAAGCGAGGGAAAAACGACGGAGAGGGAAGCTTGTTTACCGGAAGAAAGGCTGCGGGAGCGGCAAAAGTATCGGACGTTGTCGCGGGGCGGGGGCGCGTTCCTCGGCTCTGAGGTGGCGTCGGCGCGAGACGATGAACAAAGCGCGCACGGCCCGTCACCGAATTCGCGAAACGAGCTCGCCCGTCGTTCGGTTGTCTTCTCGTTTCTCCGCGCGGATTTACGGTCTCGTAAATCCGAGCCGAGGGCGAAGCGGACGAAAGACCGAAGGGAATGTGCGAGAAGAAGGAAAAACGAAAAAAAAAAAACGACGGAGGAAAA
>JAPYYW010002843.1:0-17915 GCA_030522545.1 Cremastinae sp. A BG-2022a
ATGCTCACGCACCGCGCGCGAGCATCGTGTGAGCGGTGCGCGAGCGTCCTTTGCTCGCGCACCGCTCATGCGTTGCGCGCAAGTGTATCAGCACCTTTAAACATACTTGTACTTAATTTGCACAAACTTATGTTTAAACTGATTTGAATTTCAAATAAATTTTAATTAATTTAATTAAGTTATATTTTGGTCAAATACATTGACTTATTATCGGTAGTAAAATGAAAAAAATCATTTAATTAAATATAGTAGAATTCGACTTACCGAGTAGCTGGGCCGTTCTTTCGTGAATGAAGAACCCAAACGAAGAAGCGACAAATTTCTCGCACTCGCTCTCAGGTTCCCCCATCCGTTCCAGACTCTATGTTCTCGCCTGTAAACAAAAAAAAACAAACAAAAAACTACTATAAAAATGTATATAGTAGAAAAATAAATACAAATAAACGAGTATGCATATAATAAAAATGACCAAAAGTTTTAAAAATACGAATATTGATTACTGAGTTTTTCTAATGCTCAAACTTATTAATGGAGTTATAGACCAACAGCTTATATGAAAAAAAATCGAAGAAATCTACCCCGATATAAAGTTTTTCTTAGACAACAGAAAAATATTTATTTTGTGGTGTGTGACAGACAAATCCAAAAGTTCCTTTTGTTTTTAAGAAGTTTTTCTGATAATCAAAGTGATTTGCGAGTTTAAGCTTATTAATAAAAGTTATTGCAAATTGAATAAATAATAATATAAGCTCTGGTTGTTATTTGATTTTCAGATTGTCCAAAGTCAGAAATATTAGGTATACTTGGTAGATAATTAACAAATTTTTAACTATCGATTTCTATTTAAAACTATATGTAAAACTGCTAAAAAAAATATGTAAAACTGCCTAAGATGAAGGAACCTCTGTAAGAACCAACAAGAATAAATATCTGAAAATAAAATTTTGAATTTTTTATCTAGCAATTTTATATATTTAAATTATTATAAAATAAACATCAGCCAGTCGTAAAATTGACATTAAGGTATTTCTACCGCGACAGTCCGTTCAAAAATTTACTTCCTGTGTAAACTAAAGGTAAAATCATCAGCTAACATTTTTTTCTATAGATTAAAAAAAACTAGATAAATCTTCTTTGATGCTGAATAATTTTTGGTGCCAAATTTTAAGAGGTTTCTCCATCTAGAAATCAGAATATTTCCTGTTGAAAATTACAGTTTTTAATACAGGCTCTTATGGAAAGTTACAAAATGATATGATTTTCAATTATAAATATCTCGATTTCTAGATGGAGAAATCTTTTAAAATTTGACACACATTTGAGCACCACGTTAAAAAACATGTGCAAAGTTTTGAGAAATTCTGTAGAAAATCATTTTTATCATAGAACCACGGTAGAACTACGTTAAGGTCCTGTCATTTGGGATCTGACCATAGCTGCACGATAAACTTGAAAACAAATCAGCATAACCATCTCATGCAGGAATGTACACCGAAGTATGGAAAAATGGAGAAGGAGCGAGAAATGTGAAAAAATACGATAAAAAAATATGTGAAGTTCCACGCAGAGTTTTCTCACTCAAATATCAAGCTAGTGGCATTTCGAGTTTATTCAGGATTTCAAATGGAAACAGGAATAGGAAAACGAGGGAAAAGCCTGCGGGCAGAACGGCCAAAGAAAGCCAACGAATCGTCAAATTTCGAGGTGAAAAAGAACACGGTCTGTATAGTGCATTTGCAGATTCAGTCACAGAGGAAGCATTATACATTTGTGGGTTTTACGCAAATATTTTCATAGCTTCGCATTGCCCGAGTCCAGCCTCGATTTATTTGTGCGTATACACAGCACTCCAAGAAAAAAAACTAGGGCAAATGTATGAACGAACTGACTTTCGTAAAATTTCATATGATTTCTCTTTTTTTTTGGTATAGTAACCGCGAACTTTTCCACTAAATTACTTCACCAGTCACATTCATTGCTTTCCAAAACGATACTTATTCTGAGATAATAAATTCTCGGCGTGACAGTTTGTCCTTTATTTCCAATTTTTCGCTCCGTATAACTCACTCTTAATCGCTCTTTTCCTCACGTTCTCGCAACCTGTATTACTCCTTTATGAAATAAATTCACTCTTCGCCGTTGAGAATAGAATTTTTTTATTGGCGAAATAAAAATTTGGAACTTCTTTCAATTTAGGTATTTTGAACACTTTTTTTAGTTTTCAATCGGTTGTTGTGTATTTCTTGGGAAAACGATTTTTGATTTTTCTCCTTCTATTTTTTATGGAGCTCAAATTTAATTCGAAATTTAATATCAATAGCTACAATATACTTTTTTGTGTGATAATCTGTTATATAGCCAGAAGCATTTTTCGTCATCCATGATCCAAGCTTACGATCCATTTATGTGAATTCCATAACTTCACCACCGGAATAGAATGAAGTGGTTTTTATTAAGAACTATATTTATATCGAAAAATTTATCTATGCAGATAAAAAAATATGCACATTTCAGATTTTTACAAACAAAAACAACATATTTATATTTTATTAACATTATAGAACACACGGGAGCTGTTGGAATGCACCCCCACATGATCTTCGAACTATGCTCCTGAGCTGACGACTCATATTATCGACTTTAGATCTGAACCATAATTTAATTTGAAGGTCTATGCATATAGTATCAGTTTGGTTACAGCTTCAGTTGATCACTGGCTGTTACACAGCCAGTGTTATTCCAAAATCGTGTGTGGTGCTTGAGCATACCCCAGTCGTGGGTTGATGTTTAACTTTCTTCACCTAAGCTAATTTAGCAACGATTGTGTGGCAATCGATTAAATTATTCTATACGATACTCCGCCCTATTAAATGAGTTTAACTTACTGTACGAATTCATGATACGAAAACTCAAAAAAAGTCATTTTTAATTACTTATTCAACTATTTTTCGCATACTTTTTAGTTTTCAGATCTTCGTTATCTTCAATGACACAAATTAATTTACTTTTTGGTCTGGTTATAAAGCAACAGGATTTCTTTTTCTTCAAAGCACAGTTTGAGATTTTTTAATAGATTGAATCGTTGAAATGTCACAAAATTATTTTATTTATTAAATGATCTTTTTGATGATTTTTTAGTTTTCAGTCTTTGAATGTTTTTTTTTCTTATCTAAATATCAACAACGTCAGATTTTTTATATATTATCCTATTTCTTATATTGAAAAAAAACGAAGGAAACCATGAATTAAAAGTTCCGTTTATCAAAAACTAATTTTATGATCAAACGAAAGGCATATAATGCGTTCGAACCCTAATTGTACCTTTAAAATGTTGGGTTAAAATGGAAGAGACATACTCGAGATGGTTTTTTATTTTAAAAAAGGTGAAAAAAAAGAAAATCGTCGTATTTGTCACTTTTGTATAGTGAGTCTTACAAGGATCGAAGAATTGTTTTTATTTTTAGTTCTGTCTTTCTTCATCAACATATTTTTTAACCACGTCTTCCCTTTAAATGAAAAATCGTGTTTGATCATTTTTTCTAGCATAAATAAACATTTCGCACATATTGCATGCGAACTCTCCTCAGACGATTGAGTTATTTGTGGCTCAATTCTCGTCAAGTTTATCCATGTAACGATATACGCTCTCGGACAGCGTACAGTATTGACAAAAATATCCTTTCATAATTATCAATACTCGCAAATATCGAAATTGCAAAAATCTTATTTCCACAAAAAATATAAACAATTTAAAATGTTATTTAAAAGTTCAAATCAATTGAACAACATTTTGAGAAAGTTTTTAGGAAGAGAGTGTATAAAAAGAAATATCGTTTCTAACTTATATAAAATTGCCAGACCATATTAGGGCCGGTACACACGAGAGTTAAATTTACATATTATCACCGACGAATAATATTTTTTAAAACGCACATTTTTAGCAATTCTTAAGGGTCTTTTATCCTAATCCTCACAACAGTCAGATTTGAATGCAATTTTCTAATAATTAATTTATCTAACGAATATTAATTTATTTAAAGAATATGTAACACTCAAATATTCGTTAAAAATAAAATTGTATAAATACTTGCTGATTTTTGGAGAAAAATTACATATGATATTTGTTTATCAAATTAACACTCGTGAGATTAAACGGTTTTATAGACTGCATAATCAAGTAAAATAACAATAAGTTGTAAAGATAATTTTATAGAAAACTGAGAAATGATTCTCTAAATATTCAGAAATATTCTTACAAAATTTCACGAAAATTAGGAATAATCCAGTTCTTGAAAAAGTAAATAGTAAGTATTTTAAAACGTTTATTTATCAATTACCATGATGAATAATTATTTATCAGTTACCCTAAAAAACATATATCAATTAGAACGTATTAACCATTACAATGTAAAAGTAAATTATGAAAACTATTTTTTTTTAATTTCAACATAAAACGAAATAAAAGAAAAATAATAATCTTGTTAGTCCATTTAAAATTCTGATTTAATGAATGTAAGAACTTCATATTATGAAGAACTTCAATCAAGTAGCGGAAAAAACGAATGACGTTCAAGCATCAATTTACTGAAATGTCAATTAAAAAAATATAAGGGTGGAATATGAAAACCTTTGATGTTTGATATAAAAGTTGGCGGCATGTAAGAAAGGTGTGAGACCAAAAAAATAGAGAGAAAAAATCAAAATTTAAGGTGAATAAAATTTTTTCGCTCAAGATGAGCGAACCAGAACTTCTGCTATGACTTTTTTTGGAGATAATGGATCCCCCAAGGTATAAAAACGCTTTAAGGTAATGTGAAACACCCAATTTTAAGTAAATTTTCGGACAAATGTCATATTTTTCAAGAAAAATGAACTGAAATTTGATTATGTCACGCAGTGTTCGCTGTACTAGGGTGTAACACTTTTTAAATTTCAAAAAATATAGAAACCAAAGTAAAAGAAATTTTTTTTCGTTTTTTGAAATTCCAAGAACGTTATGCACTAGTATAGTGAAAATTGCATAATATATTCAAATTTCACTGAATTTACTTGAAAAATACGAGCGTGGGATTTATCCGAAAAATCACTCGAAATTGGGTGTTTCACATCACCTTAAGATGTTAAATATACTTTTCGTAAAGATATTTTTTGTATTTTTCAAGCAAATTAAGTGAAATTTGAATATGTTATGCAATGTACACTATACTAGTGCATGACGTTCTTGGAATTTCAAAAAACGAAAAAATAATTTTTTTTAAATTTGGTTTTTTTATTTTGTTGAAATTTCAAAAGTGTCACACCCTATGGTACAGCGTACACTGCATAACATATTCAAATTTCAATTTATTTGCTTAAAAAATACGAGCATGGGATTTGTCCGAAAATTCACTCAAAATTGGGTGTTTCCCATCACCTTAATGCCGTTTCCAAATTTTTGACCAGAACTGTACACGAGAGTGCATTGTGGAAGCGTGTATATATCTACGCGGTATGTATTACATGTTTACCGTACATATGCACGAAAAGAGAACTCCAGAGACACGATAATTTATTATTTTGTCGAAAGCGCTGTCACAGAGAGAAAGAGAGCGAGAGAGAAAGTGTCAGGACACAAATAACAGCCAACGTCCAGCAGCTCGAATGTCATGATTCTTTTTACTCTGCCAATTTTCTTCCGGAAGCTTTCACCCTCGAAAATATACGGACCTTCGCGAAAAAAAAACTCTGTGAACGGTTGAAAAGTTACCAGAATTTTTTTCGAAGATTCGAAATTTTTTTTTATCCGAGTTTGTAAGGGAATTGTATCAGGTGAAAATCGCGAAATGAGCTTGCACCGAAATGCTTGTGGGTAAAAAATGGAAAATTATATTTTTCACATTCATCATGTTCTACGCTTGGAATGGGCTCTCAGCGCATATCAATAATTTAGTTATTATTGCACGATATTGGATATTGATTTTATCAATGCGCCACATGTTATCCGAAATACCTTTCATAATCAGGCTTTTATTGCATGTCGAATGCTTTTATTGCATCATAAATACGCGATAGATACATGAATTTAATATCAATTTAGTGTCAAATTAAACGTTTATTCGTCATTTGTTCATTAAAAAATAACGAATTTTTGTAATTTTTTTTTGAAATCTTTAATAAATTTATTAACTATACAGTTAAAAATTCAAATTAACATTAATAATAGAAATTATAATGTTAAATAATGAAGTTTCTTTGACACTCAGGTTCGTTACTTTCCTTACATTTTTTATATAAGTACGAGCCACAGTACGAAGTAATATATGATGAATTATTATCTTTTTTTCCGAAATAAAAAAAAATGTTTAGCTTTCATCAAGAATGTATCAAATTTTTTCAAAATATCAGACTTTTAAAAAATAATAATAGCAAAAATTCGAAAGAGGCGCACGAAGTAGAAGAAAATATATGACCTTTACGAAAACTTTTATTATTGCAATCTCACTTAACTCGATTTTCAATAAGCCCACCGAATAGCTCGCTAGAAGCAACTTCTCCACGTCGGGTAAAAATAACAATCACACGATGTTCTTTATTTGAAAACACAACATTCGAAGCGATTAAGGCGATCGTCGTATAAAAATGTCATTCGATAAAAATTCTTGAAAATTCCTTTACAGCATATATAAAAACATAAAAATATGGAAAGTTCAAAAGTTTAGAGAAATCGTCTCATCGAACTTTAAAAATCACATTTTTTAATATGAATTACATAAAAATGTACGTACACAATTAATACACCAGGATAAAAATTTTAGCTAATTTTTAAAATTAAATTATGAATTTTAAAAATGAATATTATAGTACCGAATTTAAGATACTAAAATAAATCGTACAATTGTGAAGTACAAAAATAAAATAGTTTAATTACGAATGAGTGATTAATTGGGAAAATCCATCAAAATAAATTATTTTTTTGCCGGTAGTTCTATTTATTTCAATTTATCTCGATACCATGTGGTTTTAGAGCTTAAGTCAATTAAGAAAAGTTGTTGCAAATTGTTTCAAGAACAACATATTCAAAATTAAAGGTCATCCAAGGTGACTTGTACTTGCTACGTACGTATGAAAATTAAAAAAATCATAATCTTAGGATATATTTCATAAACTAAAGGAAGCTTCTTTAAAGTGCAATAAAGAACTGTGCTAAATTTAGATTTAAAGATATTTAGGATTGAAAATAGCAATATTTAACACGTGCTCTTATAGGATACTGTAGAAAATAGTGATTTTTGACAACAAATATCTCGAGTTATACTTATAGTGAAACCTCTTAAAATTCAATGTACAATTGCACATTGTATCAAAAAAGGTTTTTGCAAATTTCTAATAAAATCCTAAGAAAACGATTTTTTGATATAGAACTACCGCTTAAACCTTTAAACTTCATACCATTTTTTACTTAACACATACACAATTTTTTAATTCAACTGTCACTTGCTAAACTTGTAACAATGAAAAATTGTACACTCACCGACGACTTGAACCTGGATCATCCTCGTCGACGGAATACTGCGTTAGGACCGGCAGACTGATAGCTTCGAAAGGAGGTTTGCTCAAATCTGTGAAACCATAAATATAGTATACATAAATTAAGGTGATATTGCCATGGCAGTAAAACCACAAATTTTCATCTCAGTTTTTGTCACGTACAAAATGATTTGCGAGTAAAAGTTCATTAAGAAAAGTTATTGCAAATTGACTAAAGAACAACATACTCGAAATACAAGGTCATCCAAGGTGACGTGTGTTTGCTATGTAATTAACTAAATTAAAAAAAAAATTAAGTCCAGATTTAAGAAAAAAATTAAACAAAGCTTCTTCGATATTGCATAAAAATGTGTGTAAAATTTTAGAAAGCTTCACCATGTAGAAGTTGAGATATTTACTGTTGAAGATCGCAATATTTAACATGCGCTGTTATGGAAGGATGCAAAAAAATGTGATTTTTACCAATAAATATCTCGACTTCTGCATGATGAAACCTGCTAAAAATTAACACACATGTGCATACGACGTTAAAGAAAGTGTATGGATAATTTTAACAAAATGTGATGTAAACAATACAATGGTGCAATTACATTAACCGACAAAATGATCATTTTGATATTTAAAAAAAACGTCTATTAGTACGAAATTGCAATTCCGGAAATCTCGAAAGCAAGGATTTTGGAAATGCTCGTTTTTCGGAAAATGCAAATTCACTTTAGAACAGTCCGTAGTCCAGAGGATTAACGAAATAAATCCACCATGATTATTAGCGCACGAACGGGTTTGCTCATTACTAGAAATTTCAGTGAAAGAAATGCATGTTGAGTCGTCAGGATTTGAAATCTGATGGAAAATAGGATTTTCGAAATTAGTGAGAAATACACGTATTGTCACAATGTAAAATGAAAGAATTTAAAGCTGATGAATTCCTTTGACCCGCATTAAAATAATAAATCCTTGCCTCTTTAATGTGACAGTATTAAAATTAAACGAACGATCACTGTAAAACTTTATTCCTGACACATAATAAAAATACTTTTAACACATACGAATCCATAATTGTGCTTTTGCAAAAAATTTGGAAAGTTTTTGTATTATCAAAGTACAGGAATTTTTCTATATACGAATTAATTTTTTCTTCAAAGAGTTTCGGTACAACTTGCAAAAATAAAAGAAGGTTTACATATTAAAAGTAAAAGAATCAGCATTTGACAAAAAAATTATGAATATTTAACGTTTTTTTACTAAGCAAATTTATACAAATTTCGATAAAAATCTTTTGTGATGCCTTGTCTGTGACTTTGATCGATAAATATCTCAATTTGTAGATAGTGAAGCATCCTCAAATTTTTCCCACCTTTGAATATAACATCAAATAACATTAATGTAAATTCTCAACAGATTATCTTAAAAAATCGTAATTGATGATTTTTACTCTACATACATATATACATTACATGCTCAATCTAAACGTCAAAACGCATTCATTATCGGGCTACATTGGATTAAAAGAAAATATCACAATTTCGTGACGATGTGATGAAAACATGTTAACACATACAGTCGAACCTCATTATAACGAACGGTCTGGGCCAGAAAACCTCGTTATAATGAACCCTCCCCTCTATCCCTACTCTTACCGAATTGTGGTCGAACCATTGTTCCATTGGTCACGGAGGACAAAAGTATAAAAAGTGGGGAATTGCGTCGTTCTTTATAACGAGGTTCATTATAACGAGTTTCTACTGTATATGCATAATGCACATGTATAGTTTTGAGCTTTTAACTCGTGTGCAGCATCAGCTGCAAGTCCAATGAAATTTTATTATTTTCTACGTTTGCTGCCACCTAATACTGTTGCTTAACGTTCAGATAATCCAAATTTAATAGCAATGACATATCTGATGTATTTCTTAAGACAGTTCGATGATTATTAGCTATCCAAGATTTCGCGATGAAATTTGATGCACGTTGAGATTAATATATTTCTTGACTTGTGTCCAAATTTTAACATCATTCATCGTCTATAAAACAAGATATTAATTGCTAAAAATTAAAAATTTTCAGTATCTCGACCCATAAGCCTAAAAAGAACGTTCATGCAAATTTTTAACGAATTATTTTGGAAAAAATTAAACGTCTAAACACACCTATCATCGAACTGCTTTAAATAAAATTATTGAAAATCTATAGTCGTAAGAGAAAACATTTGAGACTGACAAAAAATTTACCTATGGCCGAATCATAGTGATCACTGTGTCTCCCATAAAGTTCTGTAATTTTTCCAGAAACGGTGTGAATTCTTCGCCTCGCACTTGTAACCTGCAAAAAGTAAAAAAAACGCAAAGCAATTTATTTTTTGTTTCAATTAGATTTATATAAAAATTAATATACATTTGTATATTTTTGTGCACTCTATTTCACACATCTATACTTTTATTATTGATAATGAAAATTCGCAAGTATAAAACGCAGTATAGGACCGACTATACAAGAACAGTTTCAATCAGTAATGAAGATGGTGAAAATGCTATTAAAATGTTAGTATATTTGTTTAATTGAATTTAAATGATAATTGACGATTAGACAACTGAGAAAATTCGTGATCAATTTTTGAATTAATTATCAATGATTCGTACGGCATCGTAAAAACGTAGATTATCTAGACAAAGATAAAAATATTTTCAATTTAAGTATATATTTAACATCACAAAAATAACAATGTCAGCTAATGATGACAAAGTCAATTGACCAACTTTCAACGAGGTGTTATTTCTTATTTATAATGTCTTTTTTTATTACGAATTTTCCATGCATTTTCTTTTATTATTGAGACAATGTAGGATATGGAATATTAAATAAACAATAATCAGAAATATCTCATTATAAAGATAGTCAATGAAATACCTCTGTAATAAATCAAATATTACAAATTTGATTTTTATTAATATATCTCAATTTTATATTGATTTATCCTATACGATAAAATCCGCATCAATGCAGCTTAAATGTATGTACAGAATCGATTAAATAAATTTCGAAATAAAAATAGATAAAGGGCGGAATAAACTACAGTGATAAATGGCTGATATCTTATTAAGAAAAAATAAATATATCAGCATAAGATTGAATGACTTTTTTAATTAAGTCAAGATTTTAATGGAAATTATTTGAGTGTAAAAGTAAGTTTTTCATGTATTAGTAACAAGCGTAACAAATGTAAAATATAAATTCGTAACTGTTGGCTTGTTCGTCACGGCGCGATAAATGTTTTAACACGAGATGTGATCAGCGTTCAAGTATTCAGATTACAATGTAATGTTCGTATATGACGAATTTGGTTTAATTGACAATTTCAGCTTTAGCATCTTTTGTTCTATGATCAATAAACGGAGAAAGATTCCGTCGGTTCGTCGACTGTAAAGAAGGCGTATATTCCACCGTACTCGAAGGAAATTTCCATCTTCCTCGTATCGGTGCTTTTGTATCACGTCCCAAAGCTCTTACGCGCCAGATTCTCGTTATATGGATAATTACTTTTATTACTACCGACGAAACTAAACTAGACGAGGCTTGGCACATCCATTCCCAGTCTACATAAAACTAGCCCATACGTCACTTTTCATATGAAAATAATACATACTTACTTTTTATTTTTTATAATAAATTTTACATTGAAGCATCTACAAAAATAATCCATGTGGAACAATGACTATTATTCCACACAATTACTCTCAAAAAGTAAAACCATTCATCTTTATAGCTGCATTTTATCCTCAGTTTATTTTTACAATGTATTTTTTTACTCAAACTCCAAATAAAAACGAATAAAGATGTTTAAGAAATTTTTAATGAAATTCTGTCTCAAAAAATTTCAAGTTATGACTTTACATTTAGTCAAAACGTACGGGCAAAGTTTTAAATAAACTATCGCAGTTGTACTACCTTAATTGAGTAAATTTGGGTTTTGAATAGCTTGACAATAAAGTTACTCAAAGGAGTAGATTTAGGGTACGATTTAATATCAGTTTTACATCCTGTATATGGAGGAAAAATATTTCGTCGATTTAAGGACGCGATATACCTAATCCGAAACAATGCGAGAATCCTTTCACAAGCAGAGTCTCGAGGATAAGAGAGAAAGAGAGATATCGCCTGGCACGCAAGTTTGAGGAAACTACGTCGGTTCAGAGCCGATTTATCGCCCTAAATTCCCTCGAGGAAGGACTCCGAGGAGCAGAACTTCCGGTCGTAACGTTTGAAACCACGTTCACTCTTCCGCAATCCCTATGAGTTATATACCATGTACGTCGTCCACCTTGCTTCTGTGTACATCTATTATAAATTTCGTACAAACTGCAATACTCGATCCACGTATGTCCAAAGACAGAGTTTTAATTGTCCAGAAACTGGTCCCTGTTTTCTCTGATTGAAAAGTTTTTCATTAGGTTGTGGTTTTCACATTTTTTTTTCGCCGCGAGCTCGAAATAAACAGTTAATTGATCGATCCCCGTTGTCACATTCACGAAATTCTAACAACTTTTCTTTCTTTTTTCACCTATCCAAAGTTCTGATACTATTGATCTTTCCTTCATCTCTTTTATATCAAATTACGGAAGTATATGACAGATCGTACTGTAAAGTGACAACTATACTACATAATTACAATAGAACTACATAAAATTTTAGGTTATTTTAATTATAATTTGGTTCCCAGGGATATTGTATCAAGTTTAGACATATTTTGTTATTTCAGGCTTAAAATAATGTAGTAGAACCATAAGAATATATTTATAGTTCGATAGTGTAAATAACCCATTCAACTGTCAGTTTATAGTAAGAACTTAATTAGAACTACTACCTTAATTGCTCGCAATGTACTAAAAACTTGACAAATAAATTTTAGCAGACGTGTTTTAATTTTAAAACTTCGATGAAAAGCTCTGAAAATGAATTTTTTTCTGAATTTCTTTAAGGTAGTTCTACCATGGTTCTATGGTAAAAATGGTTTTCTATAGAATTCCTTAAAACTTTGCACGTATGTTCTTCAACGTGATGCTCACGTGTGTATCAAATTTTAAAAAAATTTCTCCATCTTGTAGTCGAGATATTTATTGTTGAAAATCATATCTTTTTGTAACTTTCCATAAGAGCCTGTGTTAAAAAAATGTGATTTTCAACACGAAGTATCCTGATATCTAGGTAGAGAAACCTTTTAAAAATTGGTACCAACCTTTATACAGCATCAAAGAAGGTTTATATAGTTTTTTTTAATCTGTTTAATCTGTATATATATTTATTATAAATATAATTTGAAGTAAATATATTCCTATCAACCAAATAGATGCGAATTTAAATTTAAAAAAAAGACAAACGCGCATTTTTAAACTTTCGATAGAAATAAAATAAATAACAGAAATTTGTCAACTCGTTTATAGAAGAAACTATTTGGCGTGCGTATCGCAGCAATATCTTTTAAATTATAATAACTTTGCAAATTTTCATGGACGACGAAAAAAGATGACTTTGCATTTAATGGTGATAAGCTGGAGTTCACTTGGAGATTTGTTTCCTAGCCACTCTGTGGCTTTGAACATTAGAGTTTGGTATAAATTTCTGATATGGGGAGTAAACTGCAACTCCAGTAAAACGAGAACGGATGCTCCAGGAAGGATTTGTGACTGCGAGCGATAAGCCACAGTGCATGAAATTGATAATTTTGGAGAAAACGTGCGATTTTGGTGTGAAAGTGACTGAACATCGAATTGGAAGTGAAAGAAATAAGAGAGAGAAAATCTGTATGATATTCACGAAGAAAGTAAACTTGAGATTTCGCTGGATCTTGAAAGCTTTCGAGTGGAATTGTTTGACGCACACTTCTCACTGATGATGAATAAGCGGGGTTCAACTTTTGCATGTACACGTGTTGAATATTATATATTCCATATTCTGATCCGCAACGTCACACTGTCGGCAACTGGCATTTGAGCTTTATTGCTCTCAACCCAAAAGTGGTTGCGAAGTGTTGAAAGATCCTCGTAAATTCTAAACTCTGGTTGAACAACGTCTCTGAAAACTTATCACCGTGCCTTCATTCTGTAGTACACAATATCCACGATGAATAGATAAATATTCAAGCATACAGGATGTATTATTTTCATGAAAAAATAAATAAATCGGATTTAGTAAGTTTTTAAAATAAATAACTGGTATAGTGTGTGAAATTATAAGGTAGGAGTTGCGTGAAAATCGTTTGAGACAGAATTTCTCGAAAATTCGCACAAATCTTCATTGATGTCGTGTTGAAATGTATGTCTAATTTTATGAAACTGCGTATACCATCTAGTAAACGAAATATTCATTGTTGAAAATGGTCGCATTTTTAAATATCTCATAAAGAGCACATGTTAAAATTGACCATTTTAAAAAATAAATATCTCGATTACCACCTGATAAAGACTTTTTAAATTTTGCGTACATGTTAGAGTGATGTTAAAAAATATAGTATACAGTCGAACCTCATTATAACGAACCTTGTTACAACAAGCACTCGTTATTGGGATCTGTCGAATGGCGATATGACATCTGATGGTGGCAGATAAAACGAACTATACTTAGAGCAAACTCTCTAATAGTAATTATACGTATTAAGCGATATTTGTAATAAAGAGTTATTCAATTATTAGTAATAATGGAATCAGTGATGTTTACTCAACAAAAAAAGAAAATAAACGTGAAGTACAATGTGAGAGATCGAAAGAATACATCGAACAAACAGTTGGAGGTTGAAACTGACAGGACTGTCAACGTCACGTCGCTGACTCCACCAATTTAACCACATTTTCATATATGTGCAGCCTCAAAATTGGGTTTTTTTTTCAACAAAATTGCATTCTTTGAGATTGGTGCCAACCTAATTGCACATGTATTTACCATCCATTACTACACAGAAAAAAATAAATTCCAAAAATTACTTTTGAATTTCCATAGAATACTAGCGATAAAATGAAATACGCTTTTTAAGCTTCGCCCATTTGACAGATCCCAATAGCGAACGGCGCAACCCCACTATCCCCACTTTCTGTAGGCTTTCCTCCTCCGTGACCAATGAAACAATAGTTCGGCCCCCTGTAGTTCGGTAAGAGTGGGGATAGAGGGGAGGGTTCGTTATAACAAGGTTTTCTGGCCCAGACCGTTCGTTATAATGAGGTTCGACTGTAAATTTTGAAGAAATTCTGTCTCAAAAAATTTCAAGTGATGATTTTACATTTATTTACATTACGTACAGCCAAATTTATGAATAGATTGTCACGCGACTCCTGTATCTTAAGGTGTGATATGGAACACCCAATTTTGAATGAATTTTTGGACAAGCCCACGCTCGTTTTTTTTCAGCAAATGTACTGGAATTTGAATATGTTATGCAGTGTACGCTATACTATAGAAAGTCAGATTGTTGAAATTTCAAAATAATTTTTTAAAAACCAAAGTAATTAAAATTTCTTTTTGTTTTTTGAAATTCTAAGAATGCGTCATGCCCTAGTATAGCGTACAATGCGTAACATATTCAAATTTCAGTTCATTTGTTTGAAAAATACGAACGTACATGGGATTTGTTAGAAAATTCACTCAAAATTGGGTGCTTCACATCAGCATTGATTTTTTTATTTACTCTCATACAAATTAATAAGAAAATCTTCTTTTCAATCAACTCTCGCACACTTTGAATCGTTTGAGCAATGTCGATTTTTCTAAATATAAACGTCAATTTTAATTGCCGGAGAGTGTGTAAAATTTTTCGAGTTCGATAAAAATTGTGACATTCTAGGTTGACAACCATTTTAATTTTGCATCAAGCTCGGTACTAACACGAAACGAGAAAATGTCTATTATTTATCGATTATGACGGATGATTCGAGAAGTTGGAGTAAAATTATTGTTACTTATATACTTTTCCTGCCCTAGTTTCGCATCGGAAAATATTTTCTCTCGAAAGGTCTCGTTAATCCATCAAACGCTCCCATTAGGGATGTTGACTGCAGAAATAAAGATAATGATCGAATTTGTTGAAAGATTACACATTATTGTCATTTGACGATTAAAGTATTTAAAATTTTAAGGTCAATTAAAAATCAATTAGTAAGAATCATAATCAACGGATAGAAATATTCAGTAAATAGGACTTGGCTATTTCAAATTGCACTAAGATAAGTCAAAACAAATGTTACCATAAATCGACAACTTTATTAATTTTTATAAGACTAAAACAAAATAAATTTAGTACGTTTAAATAAAATGTCAATATAGTTATCACCTTTATGTTGTAATCAGCTTCATCACACTTTTCTCTTTCTTTACCTTTTTGTAATGCTAAACTGGTGTTTAGACTTAATATTTTTACTATAAATTTTTCGATTTCTTTCTTGTTAACTAAATATCAATTATTTAAGCACAATTTTTAAACGATTTTGACGTTTGATATTGGTTAAACAATTAAAAATCACAAGTTGAATTGAACGTTTATCAATTTATGTTATGTATTTTAGAACCATATATCAAAATATTAAATAAATTTAATATTTTATTTATTATTCACAGCAATTTAATATTTTATTTATATTCACAGCAAATATATTAATTTTCTATTAAAAATAATGCTAAAATTCGGAGAATTTTTCATATATTTTGACACGTATAAAAATTTTAATCAACCCAATGCTGGTTCAACTTTTCAATTCATCCTTGATGAGGTCGTGCGTGCTACAGGCGATATTAGATGAAAATCTTAAGTTAATACATGTAAAATTAATGAAACTGAATGCCATTTTAAAAAATTTTATGTGTCACCAAACAAACTGAATGAGAAATTTAATTTTTAAATATGGAATTTTGACACGAGATATTATAATGAAATGTTCAACATATTATATTAGTGTAATTGAACAATAATTGATTGATTAATCGACAACCAAGATGAGTTTTGATCGATTGTAAAGTTGATTATTAAAGACCCATATGGATTTGAAAGAATGTAGGTTAACAAGGTCGTTTTTGAAATATTTTGAATTTAAATAACAATATCATACATGTTTAACCTCAAAAAACTATAAAGACACATCGAAGTCAATTGATTTCTTCCTACAACCGAAAACAACGCAAACGCAGCACTAGAATACTCAACCACTGAGTATATTATGAGAAAGGAAAATGATTATTCCACCCAAGAAAAGTTTTTATTTTTCTTTAAATCCAACTTTCACATTTTTTGTACAAGTCAGCATAAATTGAATGCAACTCAGCAGAACTTTTGTTTTTTTATCTTCAAATTCGAAGAAATTACCTGGCACGAAAATTTCTCTTTCGTGTCTCAGTTGCAAAGGGGCAAATGTCATCGAATGTCAATTTCGATGAAGTTCTCTCTCTCTCTCTCTTCTCTCTCGACCTTCCTTTATCCTCCTTTTCCAGATCTGAAAGGTGTTCAGTTGTGTCGTGTAGATGTGAAAAGGGCTATTCATTCCTCTCACTCTTGTCTATCGTTATTTTTATTTTATCTCATCCCTATACGTATACGTCAAAGTAATAGAATTAGAGGAATTTTCGCGCGCGACAATTGCTTTCCGAAACAAAAAGCAGTATTTATCTGACGTCGGCAGCTACGAAAAAGTCGAAAAACGAAAAAAACATTCACTTTTGATCCGAACGAATGAAAAATGGCGTATTTGGATTTAAGAAATATTTTCGATTTCACAGGAAATAAAATAAACGTCCTAATAGTCGAACAGCTAAGTGTTTTCTCACTTTATCTTTATTTAAAAAATATTTTCTATTTCACTCATTTTAATGGTCAATGAACTATACATATATTTTTTTTTACTTTGCAGTTTAATTAAAACTACAACGTATATATTTGAACGATTTTTATCTAATAAAACTTATAGCAGCACGACTTTCTTAAGGTAGTACAACCGCGAGTCCATTTTTAGAGATTATCTTTAAAAAGTTTGCAAGATCTTTTTTTTAATGTCATGTGAAAACATGTGAAAAATACAATGGCTCTTTGCCATCTAGAAATTAAGATGTGAACGATTGAAAATCGTCACTTTTTTAATCCCCCTATGTTTAAATTATATTTTTTAAATAAATATCTAGATTTGCCTCTTTAAATTTTGCATACACTTTGCTATTCTATATTAAAAAAGACATGAGGTCTCTAATCGATTAACTGGTATAGAGTGCATTATGTGGAGCGCATTGCCTTTTGGCTAATCTGTACTCATTTAGATAGAAAATTAACGTGCGCTGCTTTGGAAATAATGACCTTGAAGTTATAATCATCAATTTCGTTTTGCAAAAATTTTCTGGAATTTCCCATCATAAAGTGAATATCG
>JAPYYW010002844.1:0-17913 GCA_030522545.1 Cremastinae sp. A BG-2022a
AAATAAATATCTCGATAACCACATGGTGAAGCCTCTTTAAATTTTGTACACATGTTAATATGACGTCAAAGAAGATCGGTATAAATTTTGAAAAAATTCAAGTGATGATTTTACATTTAGTTAACACGTACAGCGAAACCGCTGAATGGACTGCCACGCGACTCCTACCTTAAGTTCCACTGGTTAAATACTTTACTTTTATTCAAAATTATCTTTTTTTTTACCTTCAAGTATTCTCGAATATTCACTTTTCCTCGATCTTTCTTCATTCTTGTGCTCATCAATATTTTTTAAAATAAATTTACTTGCCAATATCGTCCTGGCCTTCGAAGGACTCAGTCATGCTACCAGCACCACTTCCATAAGTTCCACTGGTTGGATACTTTACTTTTATTCTAAATTATATTTTTTTACCTTCAAGTATTCTCGAATATTCACTTTTCCTTGATCTTTCTTTATTTTTGTCCTCATTAATTCTTAAACAATATACTTTTAAAAATATATTTACTTGAATCAAAATTGTTATTAATATATGGTAATACTTCGCAATCAATTGATCATATATTTTTTGCTATTAGAACAGAGTGACAATATTGCCTGCTATATTTTTTTTTAATCATTGATCATATCATTTTTTCAATACTTTAAGATTTTCAATAATTTAATATTTGATTAAAGGTTTCTCAGTTTACTGAGAGAAATCACAATAATAAATTTTACCATAAAGTGACAATTATGCCAATTATATTCCAATTAAATATATACATATTTTTATAGTTTAACATAATTTATTTAGGATGTGATCTATAAAAAATTTAATTAGATCAATAATATTTTTCTCACAGTGTTGAATTAGCAGATGCAGTGAAGAGTTTTGAGGATGCATGTTCCTTTTTTAATACATATTTAGAAATCACTATACATATTTTTGACGTGTATTGTTAATCAATTAACATTAACAAACATTTTTGTAACATTTTTTAAACATTTTTAACATTGTTGAAAATGCATATATTCTTTTACTAATTAAAAAAAAACATATAATAAAATTTTATTAAAATTTTATATAGACGATTCCATTTTCTCCATTCTTACAGTACAGATAGCAATTAAATAATAATTAATAGCAAATAAAATAATAATTAAAAGATCATTTAAAAACAACTATTTTTTGTTCTACTTGCCATCAGAATCAACCTCGAGTGAGTCGAATTTCAAAAATTGATAATAAGGCACGAAATACAATTTAAGAAATGAACCAATTGCATATTAAAAAATATATATATATATATAATTCTAGGTACGAAGAAGAAGAGAGCAGCGCCACCTCCTCCGATAGCGAGGCCTCTGTCATCGGCGATCTCGAGCCAAGCGCTGGAGCGAATCGTCGACTCGGAGGAATCGTTGACGTCGGACATCGACATATCGAAGTCGCCCTCGGACATCGCTACGTCGTCGAAGGCGAATTCGGACATCGGCGTTGGCTCGAAGGCGAATTCGGAGATCGGGGTAAACTCGCTGGGCTCGAAGCCTTCCTCCGAAATCGGGTACAAAATCGACGCTGAGTTCAGGGCGGCGTTGGCAGATCACGAGGAGCCCGACAACGATGTCCAGTCGGTTTCAAGGCTAAAACCGAGCACGGACGTTCTGGACAACGTGTCGATGCCGGAAGTCAAGCCGGTCGCGGCTTTAGAGAAAAACGAGAGCGTAGAAATCCCTAGAGTTGCTAAAAGAGGTAAGCTAGTCCGCAGTCCCGGAAGCATCGAGAACAACGCTTTCGCTTACAGTTTCGTGTCGAAAAACACTCTTGAGAACATCGTGGAAGTGGCAGAAGCGACGAGGAAGGGCGCGCGCGAAACGCCGCGAAAATTTCTTCCCGAGCGCGACGAGAATTATTCCAAGAGCGATCTCGAGGTTCCGAAGTCGAAGAGCCCCGTCGGAGCGACGATCGCGAAAGACTCGAGAATATTTCGAAGCGACGGGAAGCCGATGTCGTCGAGCCTCCGCGAGAATCTCGACCCGGGCTTGAGTTCGGATGGGGGGAAGTATTCCTCGAAGGAGCGAAGAGACTGGAAGAGCCAGAGGTGCCTCGAGAAGCTCGAACGAATCGTTTCGACGTTCGACGACGGAGCGAAGAATCCGCCGATTTGCGGCGTCCTCGAGGCGCGTTACAGTCCGAGTAGGCCCCACTGCGACAATTATATCTGCGACGAGCGCTGCAGGACTCGGATGCTCAAGCACAGCCTGAGCTTTCAGAGCCGGGGCACCGAAAGCGACGCCAAACTTCTCGGTTATCGCGAGAGTTCGAAAATATTGCTAACTTCCTCGAGGAGCTTCTCGAGGGAGAAAAAAGCGTCGAGAGCCTCGGATTTCGATCTCCGTCGCGGCGACAATGTTCTGGCTCCGAAATTGGGCCATTTCGCGACGACGAATTACTACGACGATCCCCGGGTATCGAGTCGCGACTACGTCGGGGACTGCCAGACCGGGCTCGAAGATCATTTCTCACCCCCGCCTCTGAGCAATCTGCAGATATTCGCGATCTCGACGAAGCCGGTTGATATTCAAGTAACTCCCGAAGTCGCGATACCGAGCGAGATCGATAAACTGCCCTCTCTGCCGATCATCGCGAAATCTTGCTCCAAGAGTTCGTTCGAAAAAAAGCTCAGTATACTCGAACCACCGCCACCCGGCCTCGTCAGCCGACAAGAGTCCAATGAGAATTGGAATCAGTTTTTGGTTCAATTGAATTCTATACTCGAGACTAGAGTCGGTGAATTTGTCTGAAATATTCTTTGGTTTTACTCGTCTTCGTGTCCGAAGAAAAGTTTGGGGAGGTACTTGCACGACTATCGGATCAATAGTGAAACTTTATTCAATGATATAAACTATTTATTCAATGATTTAAGGTGGTTGATCCGTAAAATGAGCGTAGATAGATTTTTTTCAAAATTTGCATAAATTTTTTTAACCCTCGGACGAGCGCATCAAAAAATGCGACGTGCAAGGACGCGCGAAGTCTTTGTGGACCCCAATTTTCAAACTGTTATAAAAAATAGAATATACAACATTTCATTGCTTTTGTTTTCGGATAATTGTTATTTAACATGTTTTTGAATAAGTTTTGAAAAAAAAATTTTAATTACAAAGAAAAATATCTTTAAGAAGGGTCTTAAAAAACGGGATACGAACATTTCCGTGGTAAAACGCTAATTCAAATTTTCTGAGGTCCATAAAGATCCCACGCGCCCGTTCGAGGGTTAACGTCACATGCACGTATGTACGAAATTTTAGAAGATTCTTTTTACCCTCTATAAGAGCACGTGTTAAAATGACAGTCTCAACAATAAATATCAGACAGTGAAGTCTCCTAAAATTTTGCAGAGAGTTTTATATAACAACATCCAAGAAGCTTTGTTTAATTTTTTAGAAAAATTTATCGTAAAAAGTTTGTTAATTATATATTAAATGTATCTGGTATTTCTGATCTTCGATAATCGTGAATTCAAAGTATGTTGTTCTTTAATAAATTTGCAACAACTTTTCTTAACGTAGTACATCCATGACAGTCAAATATAAAAATTTTATTTTAGTTTTTCTCCATACCATGTGATTTTACAGTTTAAGTTTATTAGAAAAAGTTGTTATTAATTGATTCAAGAACAACAAACTTAAAATTCAAGTTCATTCAAGATATGTATGTATGAAAATTAGGGAAAAAAATTGTAGAATTAAAAAAAAATTAATGAAAGCTTCTTTTATGTAATATAAAAAAGCTGTACCAAATTTCAAGAAGTTCTACTTCGTCAAGATATTTAGAGTTGAAAGTCGCAATATTTAACACGTGCTCTTATGGAAGAGCAGAAAAAATTGTGAGATTCGGTAATGAATATCTCGAATTCTATACAGAGAAACTTTTTCAAATTTAGTACACATATTTTATGCAAAATTTTAACAAATTCCTAAAAAACTTGTTTCGGGATGTACCACACCTTTATAAAATTAACGTCGTAAATCACTTTGAAGGTCAGAAAATTCCATAAAAAACAGAAGAATTAAATTTAACTGTCACAGATCAATTATCTCTCTATTAATTTTAAATAATGAATTGTTTTCCCACAAGTGGAAGCAGTTATTGGATTAAATGAATTATTTTATTATCTATTAGGCGCAATAACTGAAAGTTGAAAGGTTTTAAAGAAAAATCATTCATTAAACATTTTTCATTTACTACGAGTGCAAGTACCCCCATAACTTTTTTAAATTTAAATTAAAAAAAAAAATTATTTTCAACTTTTAAAAATAAAATAAAGATAACGAACGCGATAGGTAGTTTCTTCAGCCACTTCCGTTACGCAAGACGTTGTGTCGATTACGAAATTGAACGGCATACCAGGATCATTTACATTGTTACTTTTTTTTAAATCCTTCTTGCAATTTCCTCCATTTTCCCCTTTTCATCCGTCGATGGAAAATAATCGTTTCCTCCCATAAACTCTCCGTCCGCTTTTGGCTTCGACGTGAATACTCCGAATAATGTTCGCACTGAATTTTTTCTGTCGTCGCAACTGCCGCATGCATTTATCACCTCTCACAAATTTCTCTCGAATTTTCGTCTCTCTGCTTATTTCGCTTTATCGACAGTCGCCCCGCAGCGCTCGCTTGCTTCTCCTTATTTTATTTTATTTTTTCAAGTATTTTTTGCTCTGACGTAAAATAGAAAGCAGACCTGTGGCGCCAACTCCAAAACCCCGTAGTTTCGTTAGAGAAGCTTCTATCGCATCGTTATCGAGTTGCAACAAAGTTCTCGAGGAGGAAAGCGAAGATACGAGACGCGACGACGACTCGCGAGCCTCGACGAGGAATAATCACGAGGATCGGAACGACGAAAAATTAGAGAGGGAAACGTCAAAAAGTTCAGAAAGGACAGTCGAGCTTCGGGAAAAAAAAGTTCATGACGGAGACGTGAAAACGAAAAAAAGCGAAACGAACAAGAGCGAAACGAACGAAGGAAACAGCGTGGAGAAACGAGCGTTGAAGCACGTGAAAAGCTCGGACGATCTTTACGGGCTCTCTCTTGAATTTCCTGAGGAAATCGACGAGAGAAGAGACTCGACGTCGTCCGGCAGCAGATCGTCGTGCGCCGTGATTTCGACGATTCCGAAGTGCTCTCGTCTGACTGCGAGCGAAAACGAGAGCAACGTGGACGGAGGAAAAATTTCGACGGAGAGCGAAAAATCAAACGTGGTGGAATCGATCGCGTCGACGACGAGACGACTGAAAATATTCAGGAGCCAATCGGCTCTCGACGATTTCGAGCGAAATCCTTTCGAGAAGAAACCGAGACACAAGACTTCCAATTACGAGGATTTCAATTGCGCCCTAAATCCGAACGTTTCACGAAGCGCGATCGAGCCCGACCGCGACGAGGACGTCTTTCTCGATGATATTTATGTTACCCGGACTCTCGTCCCGACTAATTCTCGGTGTTGGGATTCTCAGGTGGTGGAAAACGAAGATAACTGGGAACCCCAATTAATAGAGGATTCAGGTGCATGCTAGTTAGATTACTAACCGAGATCACATGGCTGTGCATTCGCAAATAATTTAAATACTATACGCAAAAAGTCAATAGATTTTCATTAAAATTGTTAAGGGGTCATAGAAAAAATACAACAAAGAAGTTCTTCGCCTAATACGTTTAAAACTTTTTTTTTTATTCGATTCAATTCGAAATTTGTTTAATTTACTTCGATTTAATTCTAAATTCAATTGATTTGACTCAATTTAAAGTTTAAGTAACTAAATTTAATTCGAGTTAAGGATGTATGAGGGATATTTTTAAAAATATGAGAATTTGATAAATTTATGGTATTTTGTTTTTCAATTTGAAATCGTTTTACTGAATGGTTTAAGAGTTATACAATTCCATAGTTGGTTCTTATGGAGAATTTGTAAATTTGCACCGAATACAAATTTAAAATTATTTCAAAATATTTTACTAAAATTTTTTTATTTAAGGTAATTTTGAAAACTTTACACTTGTTCTAAAACGTGGTGCTCGAATTTGTATAAAATTTTAAAAGGTTTCTCTTTGTAGAAATCGAGATATTTATTGTTGAAAATCATATCTTTTTGTAACTTTCCATAAGAGCCTGCGTTAAAAAGTATGATTTTCAACATGAAATATCCTGATTTCTAGATGGAGAAATCTTTTAATATTTGATACCAATCTTTATAGAGCATCAAATAAAGTCTATCTAGTTTTTCAAAAAAAATCTATAGAAAAAAAATTTTAACTGATGATTTACCTTTACCTTTACCTTTAGTTTACATAGGAAAGAAATTTTTGAACGGACTATCGCGGTAGAAATACCTTAATCGTTTAAACAATAAAGTGTTTGCATTATTTTTAAAATATTGTCAAGTTGCCAATTATTAGTAAAACTAAAACTCAAAAAATTGGTAACTTTTTAGCAAAAGCCAGAGTCTGGGTTTTACGAATGTAATGTCAAAAATTTACTTTTTGCTGAGATTGTCTGTCTCATAGATCCTTAATTCCAAGTTTGATTTATTCAATTAATCTCAATCCAATAAAAAATTTCTACAATATAAATCAATACAATGAAATAATGCAATCTTCAATTCATTATGCTAATTTACAATTCTATATTTGTGCAAGACGAATTTATTTACTAATATTTTCAGAATATGATATCGACAGTTTATAATTGTATAACAAGTAAAAAGTCGATTTTTTTTTCTAAATCGATGTAAAACTGCATATGACCTCTTAGACAATTAAAAAAAGTATTTATCGAAACAAGTATATGAAAAGTATTAAATTGTACATACTATGTGATACGCATTATTTTTTGTAATATCAGTCACATAAGTTCGATTTGCGACGAACATGTTGATAGAAGTTGACGTTTATCACGTTCCAATTTCAGAATATTCTTCAGTGATAAAAACTGACAGGAGTGATAAATCTGTGATAAAATCTGTTTAGGAGTGGTTTTTTCCTCACGACAGAGATATATATTTTTGAAACAAAAAAATGTATTCATTAGTAAATAAGTTACTTTCAATGTGATTAAAACACGCATCGAAAATCGAACTTTTAAGGCAGGTGTTGCAAAAAATGTGTCACGAACTCGATCTCGTAGTTTAAATTTTCTGTACCTCTGTCGTGAATATTCATTCGTCAGGATATTAAAGATACATATAATCGTATTTTTATTCCCAAATTTAATAAACGATAGAAAAATGTTCCTTGCACTTTAAAATCCTTTTAACAATTTAGTAGAATTTTATTTTCATGCACGTAAAATGTACTTCAGCGATTTTTAACGAATTTTCTGTAATTTTTAATGGATTTTTCACCTTCCAGAATTTCTCCCAAATCCGTTATAGTTTTTGCATTTCGATTTTTTAGATTACACTCGTTTACAAACTAGCTTTGTACAACATTTTTTTTTGTTCTTTTACTCATCGAGGATTTGTTTTATCGAATTTTTTAGGGATCAGCGACCGACCGACCGAGACGGATATCCTTCTGCAAAAAGTCTCGGACACGCTTTCGAATTCTCTGCCGACGTCGAAGTTGTATCAGCCGAAGGAGGTCGTAGAAACGCTGGAAAAAATGTCGAAGGGAAACGAGCCGGGAAAGGTTCAAGAAGATCCCGTGAAGGTGAGCGAAAAAAAGGAGTGGTCGCCGAGGATCGAGAGGAAGAGCAACGAGGAGATCGCCAAGGCGAGTCAGGTCGTCAGCGCGGATGTGACGCTAAATTCGCAACAGGACACGTCGGATTACGTCTCGGCGACCGGGGACGATTTGTCGATCACGGATTGGGAATACCACCTGCCAGCGCCACCGAGCGCGTTCAGGGACAACGTTTCCTCGGACTACGACGGTTACGACACGATCACGCTGCGCTCCGTCGAGGCGTTCAAGGACCCGTCGACGGAGACACCGGAGAGGACGTCCAACGCCTCGTCCCACCAATCCCCGATATTTTCGTCGAAAGAGGTTGCCCGGGTCGCGGAAAAGCTTCCGAATTCAACGTCGGAAATTCAAGAGTCGAAGAGACTCGAGGTCGAGCAGGAAAAGCCAAAGCTGAGCTCTCGAGGCTCTCTCGAGAGCGTCGCCGCGAGCGTTAATTCGGAGCTGAAGAGGGAAATGATAAGCGAGCTCTCGACGAAGATCGGGAACGGTTCGCTGCCTCAGTCCAGTGGAAAAGTCGAGCTGGACTGTCGCAGATCCTCGAGCGACTCCAAGGCGTCCAAGATCGCCCCCGTGGACAACACGCTGTCGAACTTCACGATAACGACGTACTCGAGGCAAAAGAGCCTCAATATCTTCGGAGAGACGTCTCCCGTCGAGGAAAAACGCGACTCTCTGAAATTCCCGAATTCGAGCCAGGCTCGCGTCTCCGCAACCTCGAGGACCGACCGGGCGAACACCCTGAACGGAAACGACAATGTTTATTCGAGAGACAAATTTTCGGAGCGAGCCCAGAGCGCGGAACGAGAGCGAAACGTTAATTTTGCGAATGGAGAGAGTTTTTTTTCTGCTCAGCACAATTCTCTCCAAAGACATTCGTCGCTCGGCAAGGAACAAGAGAAATCGACGAACGTTTACAGGTCCAAGAGCCACATCACCCTCGCTGAGAATTCCAAGTATCGAGCGGACGTCGAGGCCGAAAAATCCAGCGAATGTTGTTGGAAAATAAAAACGGATGACCCGTCGATTCTCAAATCCACCAGCGTGACCAACTTGAATCAGGATGCTCCGAGGAGCAACGTGAAATTTTCTCAATGGAGAGAAAACATGCTGAAGAGGCAAGAAGAACCCTCCACTGAGAAACAGTTGCAATCGCTGCAGGTATTTACTTTTTTTCTGGCTTTGTGAAATTGATGAATTACATTTTGTTGATTAGTACCCTAAAAATACGTTATTTCAGGTCTTGAAAAACATTTTACCGCAGTTGAAGGGTAGTCAACAGGCGGAAGAAGATGTTCCCGATACTTCGAGCAAGAAAGATAATAATCACCATACTCCAGGGTAATTTTATTTTATTACGGAGTTTAATATTTTTGACTCTGAGTTTAACGAAAGCAAGTAGGGTAATGAAAATGAGTGAATGCAATAGAATATTTATCTTCAACACCACATAAAAAAGTTTGAATCATTTTCATATGAAATTTTAAAATTGACTTTCATTTTTATTAGTTGACTTTGAGTTTTATTGTTTTTCTAATGTTAAATATTATAAAACCATTTTTTAATTGTTTTGTAAAAAGCTTTGCAAAGATATTTAATTAACATGATTTCAAATGAAGAGATTTGAAAAATGGTAATAATAAGTTGCTAAATTTTTGATATTTTGTTTGGAAATCTATAAAGAGTGAATTTCATACTCAAGATAGTTAATGCTCACAGGTACTCGAATTTTTTCAGTATCACTCATGTCATTTCATGACCATTGTTATTTTTTCATTTTTCCTCATTAAGATATGCAGTACTTAAGATTATGATGTTTTCAAGCTTTTTCTTTTAAACTCAAAGATGTGTGGGACAGGCAATCCCAGCAAAAATAAATTCGTGACGTTAAATTTATAAAATCCAGACTCTAGCTTGTATTTAAAAGTTGTCAATTTTTTGAATCTTAGTTTGATTATTACTTAGCAACTTGAGTATATTTTAACAATAATAAAAATGTTTTTTATTGTTTAATTAATAAAAATAAAACATTTTAGTAAGACGTTTTCAAATTACTGTCGATACAATATGAACGCTACTACGAATATATTTTTAAAAAAATTAAAAAGAATCTCATATTTTAAAATTTGTATTCTGTGCAAATTTCCGAATTCTCGATAAGAAGCAGTGTTAAATCTCAACAACTTTGGAGCTTGATAACTCTTAAACCATTTAGCAAAACGGTTTCAAATTTGGCACAATATTTTTTCATATGCTTAAAATATCAAAAATTTATCAAATTCTCATATTTTATATAATATCGTTCATACATCCTCAAAGTTTCACTTTACCGAGAAAACTATCTTAAAATGCTGTTTAGCGATAATGAAAATGTATTTTCACGAAGTTCGTAATTTTCTATAGTTCGTAATTTTCTGTATAGCGCGTTAAAAATTGACACAGTTAACCGAATAAAAAATGGTGTTTCTTTCAGATCGAAGGGATCGGTGGAAGCGAAATCGATCGAAACGGAAGAGAGAGTAAGCGTGGAAGAACCGAGGAGGAGCGAGTCGGAGACGGCAAAGTCGCAGAAGCCGGCGGAGGACGGAACGACGAAGCGTTACAAGTACACAGGCCCGCCGGCGATAAGTCTGGGCAGTTGGTCGGAGAGGCCGCGGATCAACGTACAGCTGAAGATGGACCAAGATTACAAATTTGCGACGGGTAGCAGCACGTCGGGGGCGAAAACCTGCGTAAATCTAAACGGAGCGAGCAAGGAGACACCGTTGCCGAGAAAAGTGCCGAAAACTGTGTCGAGCAACGGAAGCGCGAGTCACGAGGATCCGGCTGTCAGGCGAGAGCCGAATCAGCAATTATCGAACCAATCGACGACAACGCCCGCGACGGGTTTCAAAAAGCCGACGCTCCTTCGAACGGTCGTCCCGGAAGTGAAGGAAGTCTCGCGAAACGACGACAAGCCGATCGTGACGAGCGTCGCGCTGAAGAAGATTCACATCGGGAAGGTGGAGGCGAAGGAGCCCGAGGACGACGTGAAAATCGACACGAAGCCGGTTAACTTTCGGGAACTCTCGAAAACATTCGGCCAAGAGGTTTGCCTGAGGGCGAAACCGAAGCGCGTCCCGCAGAGCAGGCACTCCGATTATTACGGCGGTAAACCGGACATATTGCAAAATTTGTCAAATGTCAACGGGCACGCGAACGTTTGGGAAAACGCGAACAAGAACGCGCTGAAGCACGCCGATTCCATGAAAATAAATGTTTCGAACGGATATCAGATCGGGAGTAGTCACGGGACGGTGAGGAGGTACACTTCGGTCGTGGGAATTCAAGCCCAGAACAACAACAATTATGGAACGGAGAACGGGGAAACGGTTCCGAAGAGCTTCACCTCGAGCACGAAGATAGGCAGCTTGATGCCGGTCGTCAAAGGCTTCAAGATTTCAACGAGTAACAACGGGGCGAGAGTGGCGGATGAGCCTCGGGAAAATGGCATTTCCGGTGAAGACTCGACGAAAAAGATGTCCAACGTACCACCCCCGCCAACAATGCCGATCATCACCGGAGTCACCCTCAAAAACAGCACAGCCAGACCAAAGTCCATGCCAGTGTGCAGCATCGATCCCAGAGACCAGTTGCTCGAGTCGATTAGAAATTTTGGCGGCCGTGATCGGTTGAAGAGCGTACAGTCTTGAATTTGCCTGGCAACAAATTTTGCGTCAGCTCGCAATC
Organism: Cremastinae sp. A BG-2022a; assembly: GCA_030522545.1. Lineage (NCBI taxonomy): Eukaryota > Metazoa > Arthropoda > Insecta > Hymenoptera > Ichneumonidae > Cremastinae sp. A BG-2022a. The sequence continues at coordinate 11,456 of JAPYYW010002844.1, forward strand.
GACGACGATCGATTTTTTTGATTAACCAAAATTGTGTTTTTTCTTTGTGATCGTCAAAGATTCTTGTCTTTTTTTTCCGAAAGTATGATTTTTTTTCATTATTGCATTCGCCAAATTGTAAACAAGTATCAATGTTGGAAAAAAAAGAGAAACGTTTATTCGTTAAATTGTAATAAACACAGGTATAAACTCCGGAGGAAGGAAGAGAAACGTTGACACCGTCAAGCGTCTCGATGAAACGACTTTTTGCCAGACAGGCAACTTTTGAATGTACATATTAATGTTAGGCCCTTCTTGAAGGAAGCATTAGTCAGTTGTTTTACTTTTATTGATGATTTCGTTTCACTTGGCGTGTCCTCTCGACGAATAGAACAAGATATATTCCTTTCTGGGAAAGATTAAAAATTAACGAAAAGACATTTATTGTGCAAGAAATGAAAATAATTTTTTTTAAATTTCATACACGATGTTTCTTTTTGACCATTTTTTTGTTGCTCCGGAAGATGGATCACCACGTATCTTGTTCTAACTTCGTCGAAGAGTGGTTTGCCTCCTTGAGAAACTATTCGGGTGCTCTAATCATAAACGTAGCTATCGACTTTCTGTAAACAATTGTGTGCCTGTTGTGTAAAATTCGTGTTTTAATCCACTTGATCAGTAGTCGCAGATTTATTGGATTTTTTGTTGCTAAAAATTATGATAATTAGAGTATGTGCTTATATTTTTCACATTCTAAAGGTTGACGATTCATTTATTTCCGTTCTTTTACTTTCGTCAAGCGCTATTTTGTAAAGTTGTTAAATTTTGGTGGAATCAATGTTTGCGGATTCCTGCATTGATTGTAACCAATCTCGCATAAATTATGCTTGAAAAAAAAGGAAAAAGAATTGTAATGTTGAATTAGATTTTTTGCCATATTGGATTCAAGTTATCTGGAAATCCAACGTTGGTTGCAGACGTCTGATAAAATCATTCTGAGTCTATTTAGTCATGGTCGAGTCACTAATTGCAAAAATTAACAACAATTGGATTCTGTTTGTACATAGGATTCTGTAAAATTGTATTTTTTTTCTTTCTTGCGTGGAACTTTTTCCATTTTGTGGTCCATCGAAGAATGAGGTACGGAAGATACTTTTTATTGTTAATTTGTAGATTGTATTTAAAAAATTGCTCATTCGTGTGTATAAGAGTTTGAAGTGTAAGCCCTTATTTAAGTATTTTTTCTCTCTGATACGTTAACGAAGACCGTTCCAAGGACTCTAGCTTTGGTCAAATTTGTCACTGATGAGAAAGAAATGAATGAAAAAAAGAAATAATATACCAAAGTTGGTTGCGAACGGAAGTGTATGCGCTATTTAAAAAGAAGAGGAAGAAAAAGTACTAACGAGACTAACGCGTGCTAATTATCGCAAAGTATAAAACTTTTTAAGTTTCTATCAACGGGACCAAAGGTAAAAACATACACGTATATACTCGATCTATTTTATAAAACATAATCATGTCGTGCAACGAATTTAATGATTGAAAGGGAGGCGGGGGGGGAGGGAATAAAATGAAAAAATTTGAGGGGCCAAACGGCTTGAAGCTGTTTAATGAAATGTTATTCGTGTTACACGCTCTCTGTGCCTTAAGAGAAAATTATTTATCGTTAAATAGCCCCGCATTGAAATTGAGGATTCGGAAAATAAAGGAACGAGAATGAGAGCTATAACTGATGATGAACGTTACACAGGCTTCGATGTAAGCTCCATCCTTTAATATTTATTACGTTTACAAGATCAGGTAATGGTACGCCGCATCCGGGGATTCTTTCATACGCGAATAAACTTTGTTGTATATAATCATCACGTATGTGAGCGCTGTATTTAAACATGTAACACGAGTATTGTTGCAAATACAACTGTAATCTATTTATATACGTTATAACATATTCATTAAAGTTAATAAAAAAGAACATTTTCTCTTATTTTACCTGTTTAAGGTAGTACATCCACGAAACGATTTTTATAGAAATTTGTTAAAATTTTACATTTTAAGAAGTTTCTCTGCATAGAATTCAAGATTTCATTATTGAAGATTACAATTTTTTCGACTCTCCCGTAAGAGCACCTATTAAATATTGCGATCTTCAACTTTAAATATCTTGACAAAGTAGAACTTCTTGAAATTTGGTACAGCTTTTTATATTACTTCAAAGAAGCTTTGATTAATTTTTTTTTATACTAAAAAATTATTTTTCCAAATAATGTGCAATTGTATATTGTATATTAAATTTAAAGAGGTTTCATTTATTATTAGAGGTTGACGTTTATTATCAAAAATCAGTATTTTCTGTACTCTTCCATAAGAGGACAGATTGCAATATTCAACTCTAAATATCTTGAGTTATTCTAAAAAGTAGAACTTCTTGAAATTTGGTATAGCTTTTTATATTACTTCAACGAAGCTTTAATTAATTTTTTTTAATCCTAAAAAACTTTTTTCCTAATTTTCATACATATCAAGTACAGATCATCTTGAATGAACTTGAATTTTAAGTATGTTATTCTTGAATCAATTAGTAACAACTTTTTCAAGTGAATTTGAGCTGTAAAACTACATGGTACGAAGAAAAACTAGGATAACGATTTTTTCATTTGACTGTCATGGATGTACTACCTTAATCCTGTTGTAACATTGAAAGAGAAGAGAAAATCGAGCAAGTAGAAAAAAAATTTAATTTATTTCGAGATAATTATTACATAAAGCACCAATATAAACACGCGAATTATATACCAAGGTATTATAAAAAAATACTGATTAATTTTAAACTTTAGAAAATACGATAAGTTAACACTAGATAGTAAAATCTATGTTTCTAATGAATAAGGCATTCGATATCAATATCGCGATTATTGGAATTTTGGTCGTTCGAAGATCCCAGTCGAGAATGACTGCAATGGTTCTTCTGAGATTTTATATCTACAAGAATTTTTCAACTGCGCGCTATTCCTCGGGAATAGGCGTATTGCAATTACCGTGCCACAACTTCACTTCCGATTCGCAATACGAATAATTTGCAAAGACGTCCGTGTAACCACGATCTCGCCACCACGTGCACAACTGTCTATTCCAACCGCAGTCCACCGTGTGAATGAGTTCAGGACGTTCCTGTCCGAGCAGAGTGTAAAAGTCTTGATCCCCCAAATGACCCTGAGAAGTAAAACAGATGATCAATTTTTGATACACGAAACATTCCATTACTTTCGTTTTTTACAACGGTTTGGAAGAAACAACAGAAAAATTAAGGGAGGACAGTCCCTTTTATAATTTACAAGAAATCAACTCAGTATGGTTTTTATACATTTTAAAAGCATTGAGAAAAACTTGTAGGACGTTATAATTGCATACTTTGCTTCTGTTGTTTCTTTAGGATAATTCTAAACAAAGTTGGCATACTTTAAAATTATATTTTTCAGTCATATGGCTGACCATGTCCTCGCTAACTATTTGATCCCACTCGGGAGACATTCTCAACCTTTCCAAGTGGAAGAGCACAACCCCGCTGTTGTATCCCGGATAACCGCCCGAGGAGATGGGCTCTCCGAAAGCAGTGTTAGGATTTTGATTTCTGTACGTGTACAGAACGTGACGATAAACAGGAGTCAACTCAGGTGCGAGTCCAAAGAGCGCCTCGGGTCCAAAGTTATCAAACTCTTTGAACAAGTATTTTATGTCTTTTCTGAATTTGGTGTCCGCGTCCAGCATCGCAGCAAACTTTTGCTCGGGCGGAGCTATCCGGTGCAATCCCAGCGAAAGAAAGAACAGTGCGTCCGAGTAATAAGTTCCGGGTTTGCTGCTAAAGTGCGGCGACATTGCCGATACAATGTATTCCAGATCCTTGGCCAGTTTGTGAACATCGTAATATTGTACCTGCGGGGAAAAAAACATTATTATAGTTTTCACCTGTTGCGAGACTGCGGAAAAAGTATGAAAATGTTCTCCGATGCGGAAACTGACCTTCATGTATTTTCCCGTAACGGACATGACTCCTCGGATTACAAGTTCTGCGATGGAGCGACTGTCGTTGTCGCTGATGACGTGAAAGGCAATGTCAACGGTGGAGAGTCTGAGCAGCGAGTCCACGAATATGCGAAATTTTCGTCGCATTGGTGAATTAGAAGTAACTTTTGTAAATATGCACCATACATTGTAATAATTCGTCTCTTTGGAGTGCAAAATAATTTTCGTGTTTTTACGAAAATGGGTATCATTCGTTCTCTGCTCGAACGCATTTATTACGGAGGATGAAAGATTCGCTTTTTCGCTTGCATTCTGGATACTGAAGTAGCGCTCGCTCCAGTAAGGACCATTCGACGTTTGAAAACAGTAGAGCAGTAACAAGAGTAACGCGACAACTGTCAAGTTGATCAAAACTTTGCGTAAAAAACGCATTTAACTACTCGTTATTCATTTTACGATCCACCGTCTCTGATATCATCGTTTTCCTGACGCTTCCGAATTCACGAATATCGATGAATTTACGAAATTATCACACAAACATTGCATTTTCAATGGTTATTAAATTCTTGTTATTCCTATATATACAAAACTAACGTGTGATTACGAGCGCCATTTGCAAATAGAATTGAAAATCTCGTATCGATAATCTAGCAATCTAGCTTGCTTGATGTTGAGAGAAAAAAATTTTATCTTTCATAATATCATTCGCCAGAAGGTGACTCCACTAGTCTAAGACTATCGAGAGGAAAGGATTATTTGTTCGTGGAGGAATTCTATTGTTTCTGAAATCGATACTCGACCAATAAATTGACACTTAGTAATAGATTTTAAGAAATATTATTTTTATTAATTAATACAAAAGCAGTGATTACAAAGGTGTGAGACACCTTAGATTCAGTCAAAATTATACTCTATTTTAATTCATTCATTATTTAATATATTAAACACCTTTTTTTTCTTAAAATTATTTATAGATTATGTCAAAATGATCCTTTTTTAATATATTCATTGTTGAATATTACAAACAGCTACATTAATTTTTATGACAAATATATTATATGAAAATCAGAAATTGCAAATCATTTTATTACAAAAAAAAGGCTGACATTATACAAGTAATCAAAGAGGAAAACTAAAAAATATCAAGTGTATCGTAAAACAAACAAAAATTAAAATAGATATTTTTTAACTTCGCTAAATTTTTAAAATCAAAACATAAAATTTAATGATTAATCGTACTTAATAAATGAATAAATAAAAACTTTTATTTGAAAATAGCATTGATTACAATAATAAACTTCCTAGCTATAAAGTTAATTAAATTCTGATAATTATTATAATATTATTTCTAATTAATTATTTTTTTATATTTATTATTATTCTCTATCATTCTTTTACGTTCGATTTTTTTTTAAATTAAACTTTGCATAACTAAATTCAAAAATTTATGCTGACTTTTTAAGATTAATAGTAATACTGTAAAATTATAACTGTCTAATTGTCCATTCGATAAGTATTTTCTTCATCTACTGGATATAATGTACCTTTATTTTCTCATTTTTTTCATTATACTGCTATTATTTTAATATTTTAATAATTTCTTTTTAATTCGCTACATATAGTTTTACGCATACATGCCACATTTTAGCTAAACTTTTTGATAATACATATTGTGGTATTTTTATAATAAAGCATATTAGAAACAACTTAAGTGTCCATCTGTTGGTCGAGTTGTCCTATTCGTGAAAAATAATTAACTTGTCGAAAGAAAAGAAGAAATAGAATACAGTGTAGTGTTGGTAAATTATTTTCTATACGTGTATATAATATCGAAAAAATTTTGTAAGCCCAGTATAAATGGGCAGTTACTTTTGAAATTGTCGCGAGTCTTCATAAAAGTTTGTCTATTGCTTGTAGCGACAATTTGAAGTGCGGCTGTTTGCAGGTGAGTCAGCATCACCATATCGTATTAAAAGATACTGAAAACTCAGAATTAAGACGTGAATTCTGCCAATTTGGAAAAAATTTTTTACCGATTCATGAACAATTTACTGAAAACAATCTTAAGGTAGTTCTAACACAAAATCATGATAATGAGACTTCGTTGAAAATTTGTGCAAAACTTTTTTATATGATCTTGCATACGTGCATCAAATTTAAAAAGGTTTCACCGTGTAGATATCGAGATATTTATTGTTAAAAATCATGATTTTCAGAGATCTCCCATAAGAGCACGTGTTAAATATCGCAATTTTTAACTCTAAATATCTTGACTTCTGGACGATGAAGCTTGTTCAAATTTCGCACAATTTTTTATGGTACTTTAAAGAAGTTTTCGTCAGTTTTTAATAAAAATTTCATTACTTTATTATTCATGATTTTCATAGGCATATAACGAGCACATATCACCTTGGATGACCTTGAATTTTGAGTATGTTGTTCTTGAAGCGATTTGC